>JASAND010020528.1:0-10000 GCA_030248195.1 Trissonchulus latispiculum
ATCAGATCAAGATTCGGACTCATAGCCCCTACACAAGTAAGTGTTTAAATTGAACCCTTGGTCCCTACAAAGACATCGCCATAATCGCGCTAGAATCTTGATTTGGCAATCAAGATTCTCAATCAGTGTTCTTTGATACAGACCTGATTTCATCTATCCAGAAACGGCAAGTGTCGACCCCGCTTGCTGCTGATATCCCGTGGATCCCCATCCTCATCAAACGAACTCACACCTAGACCCTATCCAGGTTGACCGCAAGGAATCTTTGGTTCTGGACAAATCACCTTCCGAAGATCCTGTGCCTAAGTTTATCCTCACCGATAAACGCGTCAGCCTTCCGTGTACTCGAAGTGGTTGATACCCAGAGTGAGTCGTGATAGACTGTTGCGGAATTTGGAATCCTGATCTTACCCACTTCATTACAAATGGTTTCGTCTTTAAGCAACTTATTGCAGTTTCATTTTCTGTTCCAGGATCAACTGTCCGGGATTATACATAATTGTACCACTAAATCTGTTGACCTGGCTGGTTGGGTCCATGGCTTTCTTCAGTCAAAGTCTGCAACTGTGTGGTGTGGCGTTTAAATTGAACATTTGCTTTGGTGTGGCCATTTTCATGTTTCATACGCTGGGAATTCCTGCAGTCAGAAAACTCATAAACAAATTCCAGCTGAAAGCATTACAATTTGTGAAAAAAGTGGCATTTGACTAATCAAATCGCATGACTGTTGCATCGCATCGATGACTAAAATAAAATTGTGTATTGTGCTCAGATTGTCTCAATCCAACTATTTTGAGGTAATTACCTTCAAGTTTAAGGAAGTTTAATGTTAAACATTTGGCATAGGCTGGAGTGCATGCTTAACTGAATTTTGCTGGACAATAAGTTTGTCCGAGCTTGTTAAAGTTCTTCTTACGGATTTGTGCTTTCATAACAAAGCTATACCTAGATGTCGCACCTGCCCATATTACATACAGGCGCCGAGTGCCAGGCGCCTGTTAGAGATGAGGTTGATTGACTACAATTGTACTCTGATAGTGGAATGGGTTAGGGTTTCTATCTAGGATGCAAAGTAATTAATCTTAATTAGATTATGCAAGTTGGCGGTTTTATGGACAATTCACAAAAGGTTCTTCATTTATACAAAAACTACATTTCGCACTGGGTACCACCAGGTATTCTAGTAATTACGCAGTCGAGAAATTTAAAGGTTTCTAGAATATCCCTGTCATCACTGTGGATGTTAAAAATTTCCTTGGGTAACTATTGTAAGTGAAAGATCAAATGACCGTTAGAGTGTACATATCTTACGCGCATAGTTCGGCGGTAAACGGGTAAATGTACTGGACAATGTTTGCAGATTGAGCTTACTACACATCTGTACAGGGGACTGGCTAACAAAGCTGTTACTCCTAACAAAATTAGTCCTATCGCATCGTATTGCAAGTAAGAACTCCAACCTTATAGCCCTATTCAATCTATTACTAAAGCATGTGTTTAGCATAGTTTATAAATACGATTAATTTAATAAGTAGGATAATAGCATTGAAACACAGTTCGTCAAACTAAAACACAGTAACACAACAAGTGTACTTCGTACAGTATCAACAACAGGATAAACATAAGTATAAGCTCGATAGCCAATATTTAGTGTCTTTACCAAGAAGACATTCTTCCTGCAAAGCTTAAACACTTAAGCTTTGCTCTTTTTCTTGTAGTCACCACCACGACCACCACCGCCACCTCCAAAACCACCACCACTGCCAGAGCCACCCCCGAAACCACCTCCACCCCCAGCCCCACCTCCAGCACCTCCTCCGCCACCACCTCCGCCAAATCCACCGCCGCCGCCTCCTCGGGGTGGACAGGGGCAGTACTGGGCATCTGGGCCGGGCAATCCTGGACCACCTGGTTGACCAGCACCTCCATCATTACCCTTCCGCCCTGGTTCGCCCTGGGGCCCGTTGGGTCCACGTGGGCCTCTGGGACCGGGCTCCCCGTCCTTTCCGGACACTCCCTGGATTCCCATGACACCCGGAATTCCGGGAATACCCTTTTCGCCTGGGGCGCCCTTGCCTCCCTCACCATCGGTGCCGGGAATACCTCTGGGCCCTGCGTTTCCTTCATCACCATCTTCCCCGTCTGGGCCGTTTGGTCCCTTACCGCCGGGTTGACCTGGATTTCCGGGATCTCCGGGCATACCTGGAGCGCCCTTCAACCCTGGTGGTCCTGAAATACAAAGACAAGCAGGAATATAGCAAAAACAACGTATGAATTATCTACAACAACTCTCAAGTAGGGAATTGTTTAGAACAGGCAATTTTTACCGAGATTAAGTAGTTATCCAGGGTTAATTTGCATATTCTGAACACATGAAGTTTTCCCGGATTACCAACCGCGGACAAATTTGACTCCAGAGAGTCACACAGCGGACGTTGTAGTCATTTCAATCAAATAAATGGAGATAATCTCCTAATTGGAAATTACTTATAGCCTTGAAGCTAATAGAAAATTCATAAATTTGGCAGGGCTGCCTTATTAAAAATTTTTTTGAGAATTTTCGTTTCTTACCACCAGGTCCAGGCGGTCCAGGTGGGCCGGGGTCGCCGCGCGGACACTCCATGCATCCGGGCATGGCGCCCTTGTGAGCCTTCACGTCTTCCGCGTCCGCGCCTGGAGGTCCGTCGGCGCCCGGAGCACCAGGATCACCGGAGTCTCTGAAACAAGAAAACGATGACAATCAAATGGCATAGCTGAAGACGTGTAATCAGAATTGCTGAACGTTATGCTGGCGTTCCCACCTAGTGGGCGTGCAGCTGACGGTCGGTTAAGACGTCCAGCGCCAGCCTTAAGGTGCATTCACAGTAGCGAACGCATAGCAGCGCGCGACAACGCCTCAGATTGTAACATGCCGTTTTAACCGTTTAAAATCAGTTGTAACGAATTCATGCTCACGAACGCAGGCAGGCGCTTACGTACGACCGTCGACGCGCGTCTGTTTGCGACAGGAATTATGAATGCGCTATGAACGAATGAAGGGTCAAAAACGTAAACCGGTTCGGCTCAACTCTAGTGTTGTGTAGCGCTTCTACCACTTCTGATGCATCAAGAAGACACTGAGGAGAAGTCCATGCGGGAGGCGTCCGGCGAAACCAGCACATAAGAGAAAGAAGGGAAGAGGGAGGTTCAGCGTTTCAATCAGAATTTAATTAAATGGTTGGGCCCTGAAGGGACCGCCCTTCTGCTCCGGAGTTAGACATGCTAACCAGCTACAGCAGAAAGCCATCAGCTGAGCTGAACTCCCATATCAGGCTTATCAATCTTTCCAATGCTTGCTTCCCTTATAGTTGTAATAATGCATAACATTGCATTGTTTCCTTTAGCAATAAACCACTACTCCGGTCGGATGAGGCGTTAATTTGCTGGGCCTGTAAACTGCCCAGAGATTTAACCATTTAGTTTAATTTAACTTAAAATATCCAATAAGATTTTGTTTCTCTTTTATGGCCTGAGTCAGGTTTTAAGTTATATCTTAATACTTCAGAAATGTAGGCCTTAGACTAACCCTCGACCTCCTGGTCTTCCAGGCTCTCCAGGTGGACAACTGTTATTCTCATCACATTCTGAAATAAAGGTTCTTGAAGAAGTAAAATGAAATGCAATAAAAAGTAAAATACAGTGTTAAATTTTACGTACTAGATTCTGTAATTCTGCACTAGAGCATGTATGAAAACTTTTTGCCCAGAGTCAGGGTACAGAAATTCTCAGAACTAAGCCTAAATTCTCAGAAAGTCTCAGACATCATAAATGGTAAAGAAAGATAAAGTGTGATAGAAGTGATAAAAACAATTTATCGTGGACCTACTGCAAAGCTCGTTTCCGCCATTTACGACTGAGCCGTCCCCGTTCTGTGGATATTGCTGACGGGCGGTTCTCTTCGCGCCAAAGTTGATCACAGAAAGCTCTTTCCAGGCGTCGTCGGCCAAAACCTAAAACAAGAAAAAACAAAATGACTGGTCATCACAGCATTCACTAAATTGAGTGATCCAAGTTTGGTTTGGTCCTGAGGTGGGGATCGAACCCACAACTTTCGGTTCACTAGATCGACAATCTACCAATTGAGCCACTCAGACACAGTCGAACCAAGCTTAAATTTTAATTTAAACCCAATGCGGTGGTGACATTCAATTCGCCATTAAAACTTAGCTATTGCAAGATTACCTTAAACTCAGCCATTTCGCTGTCTAGCTCAGTCCATACGCTGGTGATCTCAGCGTAGAGCATGGGCACCACCACGACCGAGGTGAGCAGGGTGGCAACCGAGCACGCGATGGCCAGCTTGGCCGTTGTTTGCAGGTTGTCAAACATTGCACTGGAAAGGAAGGAAAGAAAGAAGGAATTGCGGAAACAAAATTCGGAATGAAAATTTCAGAGCTAAGCTCTGGCTTTTATACTCAAACTTGCAGGTCAACGGGTCAATTTCAGCGTTTTTGGAATAGGGTTTTTAGCAGTTGTGAAAAAGGTTTGGAAAACTGTCAACTTTAGCGGTCTGTCAGTTTGAAGGTCAAGTGCAAGTTTATACCCTAGACAAAATTTTTGTTTTCAACACTTTGAATTAGCCACGCACACTTTCACTTGATAATTGAGACTTAATTGAAGTTGACAGACAGTTTTCAAAACGGCAAAAATTGAATACTGACATTAACAATTGCAGAAGTTTAAGCAAAAAGTATCCCTAATTTGAGGTGTTTTTGTGCTGGGCTTGACGAAACAATTTTACGTTACAACTATACGTTGATGTTGAAGAAAATGGAATAGACGTCGAGAAATGCTCTGTTTGGGTAAAATCAGCAAACTTCGCAGAGTATAAACGCACCTACAACAATAAACTAAATGTAAACTTGTACCTGTATATTAGCTTATACAGCAGCAGTTCAGTTAACAACATTAAACGAAATTTAGGGTTAACATAGGATATTGCCCCTTTCTGGGATAAACTTGCTTAATTCGCGTAATTAGGTATACTCTCATTTGACTTTTCATCTTCTGACTGTTCTTACAAAATGGAAAAACGGAATAAATAAGACGAAATTCACCCTGTTGTAGCTTTGCTTATCAACTTTTTCCTGCCATGAGCCCTAGGTACTAGGAAATGCTGTTCCTACAGAAGGCTGGAGTTAATTCAATGTTGTTTTTCTTTATTGTCATTGTCACTTTATTGTCAATGGGGTAATTTTCTTTCAGAGACGTCCATCGTTTCATGAAAATGCTTCAGAGGGTTTGTGGCAGGAACAATGGAAAAGGGTTGCCATAGTCTTTCGATGTAGGACAATGCCAGATGCTTTGTCTTAGAGTTCTAATATTGAGAGAATGCTTGTGTAAGCATTTGGAAAGTAAGCTTTCGCAACGTCAGCAAACAACCTACTGTTTAGCAGTCGATGCTATTTCAATGATGGTTGATAAAATTATTTTTGTTACATTTTCATTCCTTTCCTGCAACATTTTTTATTCTTTCAAGTATCTATGATCCTTTGGAAGAAGCCGCAACATATGTGTAGTTACACAATTTTGACAAACGTCATTTGCTTGCAGCATACCTATAACAATCCCAACACATGAAAATCGAGTGACCGAGTTTAGAAATGGAGCTTTCGGCAATCCTATCCTAATTCCGGCAGATCACAATAAGTTTCCATCACACTTCTCAGTGGAGTACATCGCAAACAAAGTACATAGCTTTAAATATGGCACCAATGATGGTGTCATCTAATGAGAAAATCTAGTTATTACCTCAGCACCTCTGTACTGGGTATGTATATCTAAGCCTAGGTCAAAGGCATGGCTTAGGGTTAGGGTTAGGCTTAGAACGTCGCACTCTTTCACGTGCTCCGCCATTCTTCGACACTCGCACTACAGTTTGGCGTACTAAGTTCAATAGTTGCTCACGAAATGAAGCATCGGCTGCCTTTGGATTTGGCCAATCATGTGTCATGTTTCTGTGTTAAAACGATTCCAACATCGGTTGTAATT
The DNA here is from genome assembly GCA_030248195.1 of Trissonchulus latispiculum. Lineage (NCBI taxonomy): Eukaryota > Metazoa > Nematoda > Enoplea > Enoplida > Ironidae > Trissonchulus > Trissonchulus latispiculum. The sequence goes on from JASAND010020528.1 coordinate 6,031, forward strand.
AGTTGGCAGCAAAGCTGATCTATCCGGCGATAGGGGAGGTTATGCAGATTAAGTTAACACATAGTTAACCCCATTTCAGAATCAAGTCTTGCAGCTAGAAATAAATTCATCGGTTTGCTGCAATTAAGTTAGCAAAAATTCTTACTTTGTTCGACTTCTTCTGGCTTCTAACGGCTTCTAACGTTTTGGGATGCATCGGGTGCCCAAAATTAAAAAAATACATGGAGAATTTAATTCTCTATCGATTGGTGGTAGTCTCATCTCTCTAGGTGCTCTCGGTAAAAAATGGCACCCAAAAATGTAAAATTGGTCATTTAGAGCCACTTTCCCCGAGAAGACTTGGGCAGAAGAGAGTGAAGTTGATTTTTGGGATCTGTATACTTTAATTCTTTACTCTATTACCTGCAATATTTTGTTTCCTCAAACATTTAGAAAATGTATCAACGTATATTGAGTTTTGGCTATATAACTTCAGCTGATTCCTTTGCAATGAAATGATTTTGCTTTATGCGATAATTTTGATGGAGTTGAGCAGTGGGGGTACGTAATTTTGGATGACAATATCGTGGTAATCCAGCTCATATAATAAGCTAACATAACAAAATAAGATTTGTAACTTGAAAAAAACAAGGATTGCATCAACCACACGAATGAAGTAAACTTTGTTTAAATACAGCTTTTCAGAATTTGGAAGCTGAGCCTGTTGCGCAGTGGTTTCTTACTGCGTTATATGTGGAGGATCATGTCACAAGTCAAGAGTTTGCAAAAAGAAGCTGTAGCTCCCATTTCACATCCTTTCTGAGCAATTTACCAACATAGTCACGGGGTGACGCCCATCAGGTGGAGCTACCACAGAACCTCTATTACGTTGCAAATGCAACTAAAAACATTAGCTGATGCTGCAATTTTAAAAAAAGTTATGCCTATAGATGGTATGCTACAGCAGTGCTAGCTTCATATGCTGATGTTTATGGTCTCGTCATATAGAAGCTTTAAAACGATGTCTCCCCCTAGATCTATCTCCCCCACTAATCCACTAAAAATAGAAAACTTTCTGCTATGGGCGTTTCAAAAATCACCACACAAAAGGATACCACCACCTTAAAGATCATTTTCATAAAATTACAGTTGTACAGATTCTACTTCTTAACTATTTTTCAGTGATTGGACCAGGACAAGGAGGACACGGAGGAGGAGGAGGAGGAGGAGGAGGAGGAGGAGGTGGAAGTGGTCCAACAGGAGTCACAAATGAAGATTTCTGCACCAACGGTAAATACGTGACGCTCCTTCAATTAGGCTGAACGTTTCATATAAGACAGAGCCAGAGCAGTAACAGCAGAAACTGTACCTGAGCCGGATTCAAAAAGTAATAAAATTACTTAGATGCAGATAAGATACAGACATCTAGTATTTTTCTGCAGGTAGGGACATATGTGCCACATCATATTGCCGAATGGCTTGAGAACGATTACGATTATGATTAGATTAGATTAGATTAGGTTAGATTATGAATAATTGGACGAACAGTGATATAATCAGATTTTGAAATTAAATATTGTCTAATGCATAAGGACTGCGATTCACTGCAGTTGCAAACGAAGAAGGGCACAAAAAGTAAAAAAGACTTCCTGAATTTCCGTCATTGAATCTCAATTGCAATGGCTCCGTCCAAACTGCAATTTGCCGGAAAATGCGTTTAATCTGCGACATATACACGTGCGGCCTGAAGGTTGCATAGGTGTGATTACAGCTACGGTTTCAGTAAATTCAACAAAATTCATAGGAAGAGTGCTAGAGATCCACTGGTGCTCTCTGTGGCGTGCAACTTTCTTTTGCTTCATTGTTCTTTTAAGCGGGAACTGACAGTTGCGTCACGGGTTGGACAAGTATTGGTGATGTCTGTTATAAATTGGTCAGTACAACTGTCATGGAATCGAAAACTGTAGCTGTTTCATCGTGCAGCTCGCTGTGTGCTGACTTACCCTACTTTAGTAACCTAGCTGAATACGACGACTTTAAGGGATACATGTAAGTTGTGTCTACCAGTTTTATGAAAGTTACCCATTCTTGACTATGTTTGAGTTAAAGTACAGCTGGTTAGTACAAGACCTAACTTTTTCTTCTCATATATACTTCGTGTCAAAACTATATGTATGGGTGTTCTTGCTTGTCAATGTTGAGCAAAAATTTATATGTGAATCCTGATTAACTAAACTTTTAAGGTTGGAAAACAGTTAGTAAAACACATTTTAACTGCAGTATTTCTGTGACTGATTGTTTGCACATTAAGGGCTAGCATAAATTATGTTGAAATGGTTTGGTTGGCCGGAACGTTCGATGAAACTACAGATAATTGCGAGTACAATGGTACAAAACTGATGTAAGTCGAATTGATTGCTAAATTCTGGTTGCCATAATCATACATGACATTCAATTTGGCAAATGGCTTAACTAGCGAACTATATACATTGCCCGTCAACGAACATAGAAAAGTTGAAATTTTCGCTATAAACTTCTCTCTTCTTCTTGCAATCAGTAAGCTCGCCACTTCGCTAGTATCGCTGTCCATCATTACCAATTATTAACATCATTATTAATGGTGGTGTGATGTGCTCCAAATGCATTCAATAAAGTTGTAGAGTGCACGTTTCTTCAATTTTTTCAATCCTGATTTCAGCTTTTCATATAGTCACTTGTCACTTGTTTACTCTCCTACGGCTTATCTAGAAATGCAGATATCTGCCACCAAGCTTAATTAATGTGTAATTTGAAAAAAGCTGTGTTCACATTTGGGAGGATAGTAATCAGTTATCACAATGCAGTGAATTTTTATGCAAAAATTGTGAACTCTGTTGTTGCAGAAATGGAACAAATTTTGTTTGGGGTGATGAGCAGCCTCAAAGAGAGCAATATAAAGACGATTCGTGTTTGGCTTACATGCAGGGGCCATACAATGATGTTCATGATTTTTATTGCGACGCTTCTAAAGGTGGCTTGGCTTATAGTGTCTGTCAGAAAAGACTGCAACCAGGTACATGATGAATTTTCGATTGTCTTGGTAGTATTGCTCATGCGAATTCGTTCGCTAAATGTACTGAATGAGCACACTTCCACTTTTCCTAACTCAATGAAACAGAGATCTCATTTCATTTTAATAAAATTATTTAATGAAATTATCTTTAGACATTAGCTTTCTCTAATTATACGACCTTAGCTTTTTCGTCTTCATCCTTATGCTCATCTTTTTCGTTCACAAGTTTCATTATGGGTGCCATACCTATATGCAAATGTCATGGCCTTACTTTCGTTGTTTTACCCAAAATAATCCGACAGTTTATAAAGCATAATGTAAATTATAGACTTTGAATCAAAGCCACCCAAAATAGGACAGAATTCGTAACTCTAAGCAAAAGTTAGCTTGCCAATATTTCTAACAGTTAACAGTGCTAGGTTAATTTTGAGAGTCTTAGTGATTGATTGGAGTATTTTGCTGCTGACTTGAGAAATGTAAGAATCTAAAAGTTTAAAAGTTTCAAACATTTAAGAATACTAAACTATTTTGGAGAATGGTTGGACTGATTTCAGAATTTTGGATTCGCTGAGTTAAGGATTAAAATTTTTCTTATTGGTCGATCTATGGATAATTCCTTTTTTGAAGTGTATTCAAAAATTGCTTTGTCTTGGGTGAATTAATGACGTGACTTATAAGAGTAATGCTATGGATTATTCTTGAGGTCGCTGTTTTGGCCTGGATTACAGAGTATTATGCACAGATTGGTTTTGAGCAATCATAACAGCGTTTGGGTTCACTACATATGACGTTCTTAAAAAATTTAATCCCAATAACTCAAAAGAAACTACTGTATATTTGCAATTTAGTTTTAAATACCGCAGTAAATGTGGAAATTTTTGGGTTTACAGCCTCCGAAAACTGTTTGGCTACCTAGTGCTGCCGAGGTACAGCACGGTC
>JASAND010020528.1:15000-24907 GCA_030248195.1 Trissonchulus latispiculum
ATTATCATCACCGTCGTCGTCACCACAATCATTTTCATCATCCTCGTCATTACCATCAAATACGTTAACCGTATCACCCACAACGATGTCATCGTCACAATCATCATCATTGCCATTTTCACCATCACTATCTTCATTTTCGGCATTATCGTTATCATCATCATTATCATCACCATCTTCATCCTCGTCATCATTAGCAATATCGTTGTCCGTATCGCCCACAGCGATGTCGTCGTCACAATCATCATCATTAGTATCCTCATCATCATCATCCTCCTCCTCGTCATCAAGATTATTCTCGTCAAACGTATTACCAACATCATCATCATCATCATCATCCTCATCATCATTATTATCATTATTATTGTCGCCGTCATCATCCTCGTCGTCATCATTATCCGCATCTTCATCTTCTGTATCTGGTTCATCATCATTGCTATCATCATCACCCTTATCGTCGACATCATTGTCATCTTCGTCATATGTATCACCAACAGCGTCATCGTTTCCACTGCCAACATCACCATCGTCGTTGCCATCATCATCATCATTATCGTCATTCCCGTCAACCATATCGCCAACGACATCATCATCGTCATCGCCGTCATTATCATCATCATCATCATCTTCGTCATCATCCACATTATCATCTTCATTGTCGTTGTCATCATCATCGTCATCCCTGCTTCCAACAACATCATCATCGTTACAATTGTCACTGACCACATCAACATCATCATCTTCATTATCATCATCATCGTCGTCGTCACAGTCGTTATTATCATTAACAGCATTGCCATCATCCACATCATTATCGTCATCATCAATGTTGTCATCACACATAACTTTATTGCCGTCACAAAAGTCTTCTCCGCCGCCGTCATTGCCATCGTCCTTATCATCAGCATCGTCATTGTTATCATCATCGCCGTCACCACCCCTCTCATTACCAACCATATCTTCGCCATTCCTGTCATCATCACCAGTATCAGCACGGTCATCGTCATTCTCGTCACGCTTATCCACATCACCACCAGCATCGTTATCATTATCGTCGTCATCGTTGTCGTTGTCATCGTTACAGAGAGCAATATCACCGTCCCAAACTCTACCATCGTTCCAATTTTCAGCATCGTCGCAACTTGTATCCTCATCATCATCCCACCATCAATTGTCATTAAGGGTATCATTCCTAGCATCATCATCATCGTCAGCATCATCTTCATCATTGCTACCATCATCATTATTATTGTTTTCACCAGCATCGCCCTCGGTGAAATCGGCGACGTTGTTGCTATCATTACCCGACACCTCGCTGTCGACTTCGCCACGATTGGGTCCATATCCATCTTCATCCTCGTTACTACTTTTAGCACCTTTGTCGGAGCCGCTGCCATCATTTACATCGTCGTTGACAGCGTTTCCACCTGCATCTGGTGAACTTATATCTATGCTATCATCGTCGTCACAATCACGATTACCATCATTGCATTTACCATCATCGTCACCAGCAACGTATTCAGCAACCACTTTATTGTCGCTGTCCTCATCAACAATGCCAACAAAGCTGTCACTAAAACCATTGTCACAAAAATCATTACAGCGTCCTCAGTCTTCCGCGTTATCACCGCAACATCAGCCACCACCATCATCAACACTGCCAGAAAAATCGCCTCCACTGCCAACACTATCTGCAACACACCGTGTTTTTCATTTGTCTGCTTCATCTTTCGTGACCTCTAACGTATTAACAAATGAATCGTTTCCACAGCAGCAGTTGGCGCCATTACCACTGTTTGTCTGGATTTCGTCTTCTATAGATTACTTCTTTTCAACACCACATTCCAACAAGAAAACCCATGTGCTCTCAAATCAACTTGGCACAGTATTACAATCTTCACCGAAGAAGTTTGAGCTTAATACTTCGGCAGATCAGCTGTTTATTCCCGACAAATCAGTTACGTTGGCAAATACGCTGCCACTAACAAATATATGGTTTACGGAATCTCACTCTCCAAAAACAGAAAAGAAGCTAATTCCAACGTTGACTACCAACCTGTCGCTATTTCCTAAGCTTTCAAGCACTGTGATACTGCATAAATCTGCTTCATATTCTACGGTAATAAAAGAAACTACTTTGTCGTCTGTTCAGTCAATAGAAACCCTTTCGACCACAACACACGCTTCGCATATGGAGACGGGTACATCTACCTCAAAGTTTAATGCAGCCTACATTTCTTATGAAGGGCTTCCTTGTGGTATTATCGTAAGTTGTGACTTGTTGTCTAAACATCCCATTACATTACACATTTTGAATATTTCAGAGTAAAGTTTCAGAGCTTCAGAGTTTCTTGAGTGCATTACTCTATAACAGTGATGTCATCTGTGGAGGTTGAGATATCAACACACAAGTTCAACGCTTACATGAATTCTTTTAAAGGAATGAACTGTTCTGTATATAATCAGAAAATCAAAGTGAATCCAGTTTTGAAATTATGTCTTTAGAACCAGCATGGAAGATCCTGATACTCCAGCATATAATAACTTGACTAAAATTCATATGCATTTACCAACACATCGCTTCCACCACTTTGAATTTTCAACGAAATGAAACAACGGCGTAGACAACGCAAATGGACCTGAATACTACTAAAAATTTTTCTTTTTGGAAGTAAACTTTGCGTGTCGAAATTGGTTGAAATTGATTATTCTGAGTAGGTTCCGAAGCTCAGGATGAGTCTATTTAGGAATACATATTAGTATCTTTCAAACTTGCCTTTTCAACCATTGAACACCGATAGTTCTATACTACAGGACGTAACCACTGTTATGCTGCACTTTAATTTTTGCTCGAATGATGAATGATAAGCACTGATTTTGTTTCATTCATGTAAGCGTCTAGTTTAACTATTAATTTAAGCAAGCATTTGACTATAGTGACACGTTGTGCTTTAAGAATATGTCCCTCTTGAACATTGGCACAGGCAATGAACCAATGGACCCAATTATGGCGGCAGGCTATTATCTTGGAATGATTAGTGCGGACCTAGATGGGCGGCACTTACCTCCAGTTCCTCCTTTATCTGAGGAAGAACAATACAGTTTGGAAAAGGCTGAGCAATTTTGGAAAGAAGAAGGAACTTCGAACATTCTTGCTCGGTACCTGACTGAAGGGCAACCGGATCACAACTTTCCAACAACAGATGCTGACTGCAAGAGGTTGATGTATAAGGTGCGTGTAAATACTAATTTCTCAAAATGCTCAAACTTGGAAACTGTGAAACGACATTTCCAGATGCAATGATGGTGCTCCGGAATAAACTAGCAGCATATCTCTGTGAACTAGAAAAATTAATGGTCTATTTTAAAGATTCTCGTCCAGAAATCAAATTAACTAGACTTGCGAAAATAATGCCAATCTGGATATAAAATATCAAATGGGCAGGACAGGGTCAAGTTCCAGTAATGTTTCAGCTTTGATTTGTAATTCAACGCAAACGGTATATGCCTGCTGAGTGCAAATCGGTTTGAATGAGATCGAAGTTTTCGTCTATCTTGATCTCGGTTTGCCTTCAAGCCATTCTTTGAAGGTGAATGGCGATTTTTTGGCTGCAATGTGTTGAGTATTTTAAAGCTTTCTCAGAAGATAATTTGGTTGACTTTAGGGACCACCGCCTACAAAATTGAAAGGTTGGCAGCACGAACTAGCTGAAGTGCTTAGAAGCATTGGATGTGTTTGGCTCATTTCTGTTTTAGCGATTACGGTTGTTTGTATATTTCTAAGCAGGTAACTGCACTGTTACTCTAGTTAACTGTTAATCTAAAGTTTCGTATTTACTAAAAATCACAGGCGGACATCGATCCTTTATCATTCCTTTTGGCAATTGCAAGTGCAATTATGTTTGACAGTCAGATTTGCCATGACGAGCACAACAATATTTGTTATACAAATAGTGATTATGGATAATTGTGACATAGCTAACGCATGTTTCAAATGACTACAATTTGTCACTGATAAAACAAATGCTTCTTGACACATGTGATGTGGCTCAAGAGGACTACTACCCAACAAAAATTAATTGTTTTATACCTCTCTGAATCAGCCAGCTTCGTATTCAACTGTTGATTAACCATTTCTGATTTAATAAATTATCAAGACTTTGAAAATATTTTTTTAAAATTGTTTATTTTCGGCAGTTTAAGCATCCTATCGTCTGGCTTATTTCTGTATTTTGCAAATTTTAGCAACTTCTCCTATGAAGACTTTCTTCACTTGCTTCAAGACGGCTGTCTTTTAATTGCCCATATAATCATCATGTTTGCAGTAGAAAATAAACGTTCGCAGGTGATATATAAAATTATGCTAGCACGTCGGTTACCGATATTGAACTTAAATGTCACGATAGGTTAGATGGTTTTAGTGTGACATCACAACGGTGCACTGCAGCAAAACATACTATATATACTGCAGAGAACTGTACAGCAGGAAATGTATCAACGTATTTGACAAAAATTGACAAAAATTAATTCGAATTATTCGAATCAAGTTTTTCATTGGTGTATTTTAGACAGTTTGTGGTCTGACAAGTCTTTGTTTGATGCAGCTACTAGCAAGTGCCACCACATTTTTTGCTCTGGAAGGTTTTCATGTGGTTCAGGTTTTGTTCAATTGCATTTCCCACGGCAGTGTTTTGAAGAAAGTGACAAGTTTATCAATTGGATTTGGTAAGCATGATCCGGGATGGGATGAATGAATTTAAAGAAAGAAAGAATGGAAAGAATGAATCATGAGAGACTGCAATAAGCTTCCCTCAATACGAGAGACTGCAATAAGCTTCTCTCAATCATAGATTAAACACAATAGCATAGCTAATAAAACAGTTGTTTTCATGCCAAGAAATTCAAGCATAACTTTCTAGTTTCGGGGAGTCTCTCGGTATGTGGAGTCCACTAGAATGCATTCACCTGCATGACCCATCCCAAGTCCCAACCCATCAGCAGCATGCCTAAAAGGAAGTGGTACTCTTACCAGTTTTAGAAAACATTAACAAGCTTGCAAACCAAGAGTTTATAATAAGAAGAGTAAAAGCACTCAGCGCTCCCTAGTAGAATAAGCTTGCAATATGCCCGAAACGTTAAGGTCGAAATCGCGAGAAGGGGGCGTCGGAGCGTGTAAACTTACAACACTGTCATTTTTCAAAAATCGGCGTTTTCGACAAAATTAAATACAATAACTTGAACTAGAAAAACCGTACAGCGATAATTTTTATAGCACTATGTTGTGCAGGACAAGTTCTTTTTATGACGTACAAATTATGTAGTTCGGTTGACGTCTTCAACAAATCTTACAAATTTAGTCTCTTACAAATTTGGCAAGTATTTTGATTAACAACCGATTGCACCAAATGTGTTTAAAATCTAATTAGCTAAATTAGATTTTAAACAGATGTTAAATATAATTAAGTGACCAGAGCGTTGCACCAACTTAAATATATTTAAAATCTGTTTAAAATCTGATTACCTATTGAAAATTCATTAGATTATAAACATGCCTCGTTCTATGTTTAAAATCTGTTAAATGCGAAAATCCAGTGTGCTAACGGAAGATTTCAATGTAATCACCATTATTTTACTTGGGCGACTAATGTATTTTGTTTATTTACAATTAAGAAATCTAATAGGTTCTGAATTTGAAGAGATTCATTTCCTTGTACTTGTTTGCTCCAAGCAAACACAATTCCCGGTTATGTATTTGTTTACAACTCCAAATCATGGAAAAAGCTACATTCACATTTTTAACAACAGTTGCTTTCCTGAGATAAGAACAGTAGGTTACTACAGTTTGTCACCACGAGTTAAGCAAAATAGCAGGGTTTAAGAAAATCATACTAAGGTTAACATTACTAGTGATACAAAAGAAAGACATAGTTCTGAAAATGTAATAATTAGATTTTAAGCAGTTTCTCACTGTAAGACTTTTAACATTTTGCCATTGGACAGCGCTACTACTTCAAAGCTGCCTCTCGGTGTCTGATAGGTTGTTTTAACACCGTGACCCTTAGTTCGATTTTAGCAAAAACTATTTTAAATAGAAGTTAAAACGATTTTACGTAAAACATTTTAGTGCAACGGAAAATGTGTTTAGCGTTAAAATCTTTCCAGCTAATATGATTTTAAGACAATTAGATTTACGTAAAAACATTTGGCGCAAACGGGCGTAAATCATGAAGTCCCTTGAATTTTCGTGGAAAGATGTTTTTAGCTGGATTTGTAAAAGAATGTCTAAACGCCGATTTTTGAAAAATGTTAACATTGTATGCTTACACGCTAAGCAGTCCCGCTCCCACGATTTCGGCCTTACTGTTTCTAGCATATTGCAAGGTTAGCACATTTGGGAGCGATGAGTGTCTTACTCTTCCTATTATATACTCTTGGTCAAACAAAGGTCAAGGATTCCTCAAACATATGCTGTTCGACACCATGAGATTGTGAAGTCTTAAATCTGATCAAAGCAACGTGAGCTAAATGAGGTCACCCTCTTTTCGTGGGAGGTATATATGTACGAATTTGAATTGAATTATTTGAATTTTTAGCGTTACAATAATGTCTTATGTTATAGTGACTGCATCAGTATCAACTGGTATTTGTGCCGTCGGTTTTGAAGAGCTGCCTTCATTTTACTCGTAAGCGGAGATGGATAGAATTATATAAACATCTTGCAACAGTTGAAACTTTTCTGGTCCCACCTGTCTAGCCCCTGAACTGCTTCGACATATAGCTCATGAGTTTGTTTTGAAAAGCAATACACCTAAGGATGCGATACATACACACAGGACGTAAGAGTGTGAGTGTAGACAAAGTTTCGAGATCCATTTTCACGACTTGTAAATAAGGAGGAAAATATTAACAGACCACACAATTCAACTCTACTATCCTTCCCATCGAAGGTACTAATTTAAGGAAACATGTGATTATTATGCTTCAGTAAAAAAGCGAAAATTTGTGGAATGGGGCTTTGTCGTTAAATTTGCACAATCTTCCTAGGTTTGTGTGCTCAATTTGGCAGATGGGCCTCCACTGGGCCAGGTTTTGTAGCACAGGGAATTTACATTACGGTACTCATACAGAGACAGTCAATAGATCAGCTAAAGGTTCAAAAGTTGACTTCAACTAAACGCTCTGGACTGGTTTAGTTACCCTTAGGTCGGCTGTGTGCTAGACTGGACTAGCTAATCAACTCGATGGCCGCTTGTATCAGCCTGTATTGATGGATTCAAAAGAATTCACTTGAAAAGCAGTCTGCTTTGCAGGAGTAAAAACCATCTTGCATTCATGCAATTGCTATTTCCAATATTCTGCCGATAAGTTAGCAAAGAATTGCAGATGTAAATGTAACTACGTCTGTCACTGTTTATAATTTTAACTCCTGAATTCAGCTGTTGGACAAATTTCGACAATCCATTTCACTGGCTTAATTCGGGCACGATGGTGGCAGGTAGTGTTCTCGGGGTGTGCTTTGCTGATGCTGCAATGAGCGAAAGATCAGGAAGAGGATTGAAAAAGTTACCATTAGCGACTAACTGGAAATATACTAGCAATCAGTAAGTGACTATTAACCAAGGGAGAAAACAGAGAGTGCGGAACATTTGCAGTCAAACTTTTAGGAAGCAGGCTTAAGAAAATTGATACAGCTGATTCGGAGTTTCAGTTAATTTTTTGCTAATTTTTGCTTTTGTTAATTATTATATTGTATAAACACAACTCAATGTTGTAAAGGGGCTTGGTTTGATCCCCAGATACGACCAGTACATTTCACGTTCACTCTTGCTAGAACTCTGAACTTATATTTCTCCCCGGTACACTGTGTCTTATTTCAGTGGGTCTTTCTAACCGGGTTGGTTTACTCGTCAGTCCAATTGATCACCAGCACCTCGTTGAATCGTTACAAGGATACATTATTTCAGTGCTAAAACCTCTGATTTGCGCTTAGTTAGTATTTTGTCACTAGTCATGTTAGTAGAAAAGGCAAATAGGTATTGTCATAGGTGCGAAATATTTTGAACCAAATTTCATTCTATAAAACCATTGACTACAATTGACTTTCTTAAACCTAAAATTTTAAATCGACGACATCTTGTAAGGTTTTCCTAAAATCACAATATACTAATATCCTGCTAGTTTCTGTATTTGCTTCAGAATCAACTGTACAGGATTATACTTTATTGTCCCATTGAATTTGTTAACCTGGCTGGCTGGAGCCGGAGCTTTTTTCAGTCAAATCCTGGAGCTATATGGTGTGGCATTTATATTGAACATTTGCTTTGGTGTTGCCATTTTCATGTTTCATACGTTGGGAATTCCTGCTGTCAGAAAACTTATCAATAAATTAAGCTTGATTGCATTTGAATTTGTGGCGAAGGTGACAATTCGCTAGTTGTCGGCCGCCGACGACGCTGTCAAAAGAGATGTGCAGTTATGTACTTGTGTCTAGTAAAAGATAAGTCCAACTATATGCAGTTAAATTCTCTGATTTAAAAATGCAGAACAGGGCATTCGTGTGAGTGTTTCAAAAGTTTAATTGCTCATGCTTAGGTTCATAATAAGCCGTGTTTGATTATACAAACAGTAATATTCAATTATGTCACAATATGGTTTAGTGGCTGTTGTGGCCTTAGTTCAGAGAATGATGAATAATGGTTGGAATTAATAGATATTTCTACTGAATTAAAATTTTAAATATGCTTTTCGCAAAATTTGTCATCATAGGAATAAAAGCAAAAAATGTCAGGACAATGGCTGACGGTATTTGTGAACACACAAAAGCAGCCCACAATAACTTCTTTGTCAACCTTACAGGCGGAAAAGAATGACGACGCAACGCCGCAAGTTTCGTTTATTTCCTAAAAGTACACTTGGTTGCATAGTTTTATCTAATTAACCACTGTATTTGGACGAATCACATAATCTCATGGAGAAATGCAAATAGAACAAAAGACACCAAGGAAGAAGTAGAGGTAGAGACAGCCAAAGACATGTTATTACGACAGGTGGACACAGAGGGTTGGAAGTGGTCGCGGGTAGTGTGTGACTCAGAACGCAAGACCCGTGAATGATAAGCGGGTGGAAAATGTATCAATTGCGGCTCCAACATATGATGTATGCTCTGATTTTCGGCATACCAAACCTTATATCTTTCATAAAGATTAAACTAAATTAATATTAGTTAGGCAAACTTATCATAATCTGTCTGAATTTATGCTGATAATTTTGCTAATTCTGCTAAAGACTACTTACTTAGCCATAATATAAAACTGGGTCATGTTGGTAAACTGATGTCAGGCGAGTCTCATTTATGGGTCAAGTGGGTAAGCAGTATTGGGCGACCCTAATCCCAATCCCAAATTATCATTCATATTCCAACAAACTGTGTACATAGTTTTCCTAGTTTTTGCATTACATCCTTACATCTTTCCTGCCACCCCTCAGCGGTTTCCCCAGAACTAGGGACCAGTGCATCGACCTATTCCTGGTGTTTTGGATTTTCAGGGATTTTGTATGTGAGATGTTTTAATTTTTTCCCTTTAGATCTTTTAAGCATTTATATTGTCAGTATGGTAAAGTTAGTTTTGTTAATAATATTGTACTCCTTTACCTTGCGATGCCCTGAAGAGGACTGCTGGGGTAGCCACGAACTCACCTGTCCTGGAAAATGTCCAATTACTATTCTATTCCGTTGATCAAGGAAACAATATGGTTGTTTAACATCTTCCTATAACCCTTTCAATATTAACAACAGTTGGATGATAAACAATAACAGGACAAATACCACTAACGGGAAGCTCAAGCAGCTTGCTTTGTAACTGTTGAAACTATACCATTCATTGCTGTCACTCTAATACCATTCGCA
>JASAND010020530.1:0-70044 GCA_030248195.1 Trissonchulus latispiculum
CAGGGATGGAAACTGGGTCACTTTTTGTGACCCATGACCCACACGACCCAAATGCAAATTTGACCCAGACCCAAGGCGACCCATAAAATTTTAAAATTTGGTGACCCAGACCCAAATGACCCAAACGTTTTCGTGACCCAGACCCAACTGACCCAAGAATTTTTGTGACCCAGACCCAAATGACCCAATAGATTAACGTGCCCCAGACTGATTTTACCTAAACGTGGTTGTCCTTTTGTGCAGTAATTTTAAAACACCGTAAATTTTGAAAAGAGGCAAGAATAAGAGATCTTTTCGCTTTCCCCCAGCCCTAACTTTTGATTTTTTGAATCCAGAATAAGTACATTTCACTCTTTTTGTGAAACTAAATCGACAGTTTGTTTTTTACAAAAATCAGTTAAACATGGACCGGCGGTTTTCAATTTCGATTCATTAGATTTGCAACCTCAGACAAGGACCCGGTTTTTATTTAAAGAAAATGTGAGACGAGGGATCTCTCGCGATTTCCCCAAAAGCCATAACTTCTGATTCTTTTTTAACCTTTGATTAACTTTTGCTCGTCCTGGCCTGGAAGCCCTATGAGGTCAACTAATGTGTGATAGTACAGACTAGGAGTGAGCGACACTCTATAGGTCCACTCCACACAATGCACATATGAGAACCCTATGCCGGTGGAAAGTTTGTAGCATGTATTCAAAAAGTTGATCACTCAAGATCACTGGTAAAAGCTAAGGGTCCTAACGAAATTTCAAAGCTTTTCTTGTTATGATTCTATATTTCAAAATCCATAGAAATGTGTTCACCATGTTACGTGGCTTTTACTATATGAACCCGCTTAAATAAAATTGCTGGCCAAGGCAACTCACACTTAATTCGACTATTTCTGCGAAGCGGGTAATAAATTCAATAAAATGGTTAGCGATCGCGCCGAAGGCGCGAAAATTTTTTAAGGAACACTGGGTTTTATTTTAAAAATTGGCTAAATTTCCACCAGAAAAATTGAAACTGGAAGCTACTTTAAAGATTGGCAAGACCCTATGACCCAGACCCAAAATGACCCACTAAAATTTGCTGACCCAGACCCAAAGTGACCCACAGGAAGCTTGACCCAGACCCATATTGACCCAACGGTTTCACAAAATTATTGACCCAAGACCCAGTGACCCAAGCAAAAATGGTGACCCAAACGGCCCATGACCCAATGACCCATGACCCAGTTTCCATCCCTGTTCTGAACGGTCCGCTTGTGCCAACGGTTTTCGTAAAAGCTACCGGTTTAGTGTAACCTTTTTGTGGGAATGGCACTTGTTCGTTGAAAGTTGTACATATTTGACTCAAATTCCGGATTCCGTTCAATTCGTGAATTCACCTTCACTTTCAGTCGTTCACTGATTATTCTGTGACTCAGTTGGTCAGAACGTCTGCGTTCGAAGCAGAAGTCCGCTGGTTCGAGACACGTCAGATGCCAGATTTTTTCTCTGACTAGCTTAGCACAGTAGATCGATTACTTTTCAACAAAATCTGTGAAGGATGGTAGATATGGTCAAATAAATTATTTAGTCTGTTATATTCCTGGTCAAACTGAATTGAATGTTTTTTAATTTTTTCTCCTCACTTCACAGAAAGCAGGAAATATTCGGAATGACAGTCAATCTTTGTCGAGACCCCGAAATTCCCTTCTCATGCAAATGAACAGAAATATTAGACAGAAGCAAGTTTCTCACTTCATACCTTTTGTATTTCAGGTAAAACTCATTGCTGTAAGATGTATGGATGTGGAAAGACGGCCAACTTCAACTTTATTGTGATGAGTTTGTGCGGCAAGAATCTGTCAGACCTGCGACGGGAGACGCCCTGTGGGCATTTTTCGGTCTCTACTACCGGGCGACTGGGCATACAGACTGTGGACGCGATACACGATTTGCATCGAATCGGATTCTTGCACAGAGACATTAAACCGGTACGATTTTAGAGGGACATGCCAGTAAGCTTATTCAGCCTTTTCCTGTCAGTTCTCGCTTGCAGTTCTTGCAGCGTTTAGACCAACGAACGTTTTGGTTCAAGCAAAATTGCGGCTGTAAAGGTACTGAGCTAAACTTGAACCTTTCTTGTACTAAATTCCTATTTCGATCGTGAGTCAGAACTCAGAAGTGCTAATCACTACACCATGGAGACATCAGCTGAACTCCAATATCAGGCTTATCAATCTTTCCTATGCCTCCTACCCCTAAAGTATTGTAAGGTCTTGTATTAGACATCCTTAGCTTAAGCTAAATTACTTTACCGAATCCATTTTTTTGTTTAGTCAAATTTTGCCATGGGAAAGTATCCGGAAACGAAATACCTAGTTTATATGCTCGACTTCGGTTTGGCTCGACAGTATGTCAACACGAAAACCGGGGAACACCGCTCGCCGCGGGCTCAGACCCGATTTCGTGGGACTGTCAAGTATGCCTCAATTCGAGCTCATACCCACAAGGTTGGTATCAATTCTGAATACCCCGATTTGTGAGAGAGACCTTTTAGGATTTAGTTTTACTACGGTCTATCACTCCATAATTTGGCAAAGAAGAATTTTAGCAGAAAATTCCAAAAAACTGTTGATTTCAAGCGATGTTGTGCAATTTAAAGGAGTTGTTTAAAATAACCCTACTCAAATCGGCCTATTCGATTACAGTTTTGCCTCCCGCTGAAGAGTGTAAGGTCTTCTCCTTTCCAGAAAAATTTTCTTTTATAAAAATTCGATTGATTAAATTGATAAGTCCTTTTAAATCTACTGTAAGCACCAGTCCAGTGAATTTGCTTAGTCCTAATCTCTCTTGTTCAAAATCCAGTCGACAAGATCTCAATTGAACTTCTCCCAACAAGTGTGCCAATTCCGTTTCTAGAAGCTTAGTTTCCGAATTTTCAGGATTTCAAATCCGAATTTTCACCTATTTTTCAGGAACTGTCGAGAGCCGACGATCTCTGGTGCTGGTATTATCTGTTGGTAGAGTTCGCCCGAGGCGGTCTGCCTTGGCGAAGACTTCGGGAAAGGGAGGATGCCAAGATTATGAAGCAACAGATCAGTGCTGCAAGACTGGCACAGGATCTGGACCCAGAATATATGGCCATTGCTGAGCATATCACAAATCTAGAGTTTGTCTAACAGTTTGCCGCTAGGCAATGGGTAGTAAAATGAACTAGAATATTTAGGCCTATCCCTGTTGTAATTAGTTGTTAGGCTGGTCACTATGTCATAGGCAGTGGGTAGTAAAATGAACTAGACGTATTTAGGGCTATTCATGTATAATTAGATATCAGACTTTTAAAAATTTGACTCAGCCGGAAATCGATCCAACCCAATCCCAGTTCGAAGTCAGACGTGCTAACCACTACACCACTGGCTGAACTTTGAGTTATCAACCTTTCTATGTCCGCTTTCCTGACACATAAGTGGAAATAGAAAATTGGAAATTAGATGGCGAGACTCCTGATGAAATGCACAGCTTTGAGCCTTGTAAGGATTTTCTTTCGTACGCTAGCCTTTTGTACTAAGAAGTTTTGCAGTAAAGAATCTGCTAAGCTGGGTATCGAACCACGGTCCTTCAGATCTGCAGACAGATGTGCTTACCACTACACCACATGCCTCGATGCAAATACGCAATTTAAGCAATTTAATTGTGTTGGGAAACCCTATTCACTGAGCCAAAATCAGTGCGCCTTGAATGGTTTTACTGCGGCAAGTTAGAACATCTACAGGGTATATCTCATAGCAAATTAATGACAAGATTGTATCTAAGGGCCTTTTTGTGCAGCGAGTTGAAAGAGCTAAAACTAACTAAATCCTTTTCGCGAGCATCATTAATAGAGTTAAACAGTTTAGTTTTGCTGGCTAGCAGGGTTAAACGATTTAAAACATTTTAACTCTACTTTTTTAACTCGTGCGCGAAAAGGCCTAAGTCTTTTCCAATTATCTGTGTTCTCTGTACATTAGACCTAAATTTCGTATTGTTTCAGCTACTATGATACTCCTGACTACATGATGATCATTCGACAGCTGAAGTCCCTCCTAAAACGATTCGGCGTCAACGAAAATGACCCATTCGATTGGGAAAATGACTTCGAATTCTGTAAAGCCCACCTAAATTTGGCCGATATTGATGACTAAAATACAAAAACACTGGAATTTTTGAAAATAAATTTTGTGAAAATAAGTAAAATTTGAAATAAAGAAAATAAAAAATTGTTTGATGCATTTTGTTACGGAATAATTGGATTA
This sequence comes from Trissonchulus latispiculum, assembly GCA_030248195.1. NCBI lineage: Eukaryota > Metazoa > Nematoda > Enoplea > Enoplida > Ironidae > Trissonchulus > Trissonchulus latispiculum. The sequence continues at coordinate 4,262 of JASAND010020530.1, forward strand.
CCACGGGAATAATTGGACCATAACCTGTTCCTAGTTTAATGTAAATTTGCATTACTACGAATGTTGTTTTCAAAGTTCAGTCAGCTTTTTAGTTTCAATGGGAATTACAGAAATATATTTTCTGAGGCAGTAACATTGTGGGTGTGCCGTCGGCTTTCTGACATTTCCGACATTTTTCGGTTACAATAAGCACATTTACAGACACTATGTCATGAAATCCATCTAGGTCTTTCCGGTAATGCCATTGTGGTGTAATTGGGAAGCACTATCACCGTAAAAATGAATGTTCGGGATTCTAACCCCGTCGCAGATACCAAGCTTAATGAACAGACATAATATAGAGTTAGGCTAGGCTAGTTATGTGGCTTGCATTTGCATACGTAGGTATTCGGATTTTGGCCAATTCGTAATCTCAGTGCAGCTGATGAAAATTTACTTATACCTTAGAGAACGAAGTCTGGCGTTCACCTTAAAAGGATTCAGCTAAACTATGCTTCAGATGTTAATCTCAAACTCAGGAAATATCATTAGAAAAATTTTTCAGGTCAAAAATGAGCTGATTTGCTATAATTTAGCTGCAATTTTCCAGGCTTAACGAGTCTGCTAATTATTTCTCCGAGTTATCTCCTGTATTATTTTTCTTAATGGCTGCCGTTAGATACAATCATGTTATACTTTAGCACTGTCACTAAAGACATACGTTATGCATAAATTTTCCGACTGACGTAAATTTCAGTGAAATTCAGAGCTTTGGAGCTTAATTCGTGTCCCCGTTTAGGTTTATTTTCTGAAAACGTAGAATCGGAGTACATACTATCTAAAATCTGCCCCCACTTAGGTATACTACTCTTCCCAAAGAGGTGCGAACTGTAGTGTTCTGCCATTAACATTGCCATATTTTTGGAGGCAAATTAAGGACCAAATTATTCCAATTATGGACGGCTAAACTTATGCATTCATTATTATCTAATTGTGAAATCTCGGACATCAAGACTATAACTACGACCAAAAAATGGGTGTACAAACTTTGACCGTTTATAGCAGATTAGCCCTTGGAGTAAACCCCCGACAATGTATATATTTTTAGAATCGACAGGAACTGGAAACTTGGAGAATTTGGAAAATTTGGAAAAACCCGGAATTCCTGGTTTCATTTACCGAATATCTATAAGTTTTAGTTTTCTCTTTTAAAACGAAAGCCGGCTCTAACACTAGCTACATACCAAGTTTTCCTTAATACCGGGAATTTGGTGCATATCTAGATATTGGTTCTATTGCAAAAGTTATTCCGATAATCAAAAGCGTTCAGACGATACGTGGAGTATTGGAGAAAATTTGTAAAATCCGGAAAATCATGTTTTCTCAAATTCCAGGAATTGAGTGCATTTTCAAGAGTTCATCCCATTATAAAAGTGTTCAGCTCGTTAAGCGCTTTCGAACGATTCCCATCTTGTCGCAATTGGAAAAAAATTTTAAAATTCGAGAATTTTGATAATCCGGAAATGCGGAAATTTGGTGCATTTTCGTGAACAGCTTATTAATGCAAAAATATGCAGCTGGCCCAGCTCTGTTCGATCATCGAAACAAAATTTCGATATCGATAAAAATTCGGCGAAAAACTAAAAATTTTGGATTTTCCGTAAACGAAACCCGGAATTCCGGATTTTTCCGAATTTTCGAAATTTTATTATTATATTATCATTATTATTATTGTTATTATTATTATTATTATTATTATTATTATTATTATTTTCATCATTATTCCTTTTGCTATTTTATTTTAATTTATTTATTTTATTTTGTTGGCTGTTTGCCTCTTTGCCTCATCCCAGAGTTAGTTAATCTATTCTCACATTCGTGCATCGTAAGCAGTCGACTTCCTTCGACTATGTACATTACACAAGAGTTACGTAATAATAATGGGCGTCACCGCTCGTCAAGGAACAGATACTGACCGTATCGTAGCGTCTGCGCCGGTTTCTGCGCAAATTCCACCGGAACTAGTCGTTGGTGTCGACAACAGTGCGAAAAGAAATTAAAGCACTTTTAATCCGCTGTGTTCTGTTTCTTAAAGTTAATTTCAAAATTTCATTTAACTTTTGACATCGAATTGACCTATGGCTTCATGTACATGAACAGATCTGTTTTAGTTGTTGCGTGCGACGTTTAGCTCACAGAAATCAGAGGTTTTGTCGGTAGACGTTTTATCATTTGACATTTTGTGAGTTGACATGGTGAATCTAGACGCTCTGGTAGGGAACCATTTCTCTCGAGCAGACATTAACATCTTTTCTTGACCTCTGACCCGGCAATGGTTGACTGTCAGTCAGGCTGTGATGCAAAAAGCTAACTTTGTTTCAAGAATGAATGAAGCAAATACTTTTCTGAAAGGAAGCAGAAAAAAGAATATATCAAATTTTTAACACTGAATAAGTATAAGAGCAAACCTGTTGCTCTTGTTGAGAGACGACTAGTCTAGTCTATTAAACGGATTATCTTATTATCATTATTATTATCTGATTGACTACTATATTCGGAGCTAGTCATTGATTTAAGGCATCTTTTGAAATCAGAGCTTAGAGTTGAACTCCAGCAACCTTGTAAATCGAAAGTTTTTGCTATTTGCATTTCAGATTTCCTATTTCTTGCGTTGGACATACTGTTTGCTGTCTAGATGCTATTCTATCGGATACGATTCCATCTTATGACTTAAACTTATCACTATGACAAAAAATCGGGATCTGTCACTGGACTCTTCGCCGTTTCCGGATAAGTCCGTTTTCGACTTCGACCTTGAGAATGGTAGGTAAGCTGGTTCAGAGCTCTAATGTGATCCAAAACAGACCTCACTATATGTTAACATTAACACTAACCTCACCATTAACACGGGGTACAAATCAGGGGGTGAGTCTATCCCGACTCTGACGAGAGGGCTGATCCCTAAAAATTCCAAACGTTTATTAAGGGGGTGTATCTCAAAATTGGCAAAAATGCAAATCGTTTAACTGGCCAAAATTGGAGCTAAATGACGATTTTTGCGATTTTTAAAATCGAAAAATTTTGGAGAAAATGTTAAACGTTTTGGCAAAAAGCAACCACCTTTTTTCGCTTATGGACGAAATGGTCTGCACTATTTCCTTCTCGCTAAGAGGGTCTACCCTTTTTTGTCGGTCTGGGTGCGGAGGGGTCTGGAGTCCCCCAGTTCCCACCACGTTATCCTATGTTCCTCAGTGTGTAATATACCTGGAGCAAAAAGTGCGATACTCTGGCGCATTTTGAGGGGCAGGGAAGTCCTACTTCGTTTCAAAGAAGGATTTTAGCACTAGCCCACAGACGCTCAAGTTTGCTAGAACCTTGCTAGGAGCCTTGCAAGATTAAAGAGGAGTTCAGATAAGACTCCCTTGTTGCTTACTCTTCTCCTACTTAGTCGCAAAATTAGGCTCTCCTGGTACGGACCTCGTATGCAAGTAATGTAACTGACACCAGGACCGTTGAACTAGATTTGGTTACCCTGTTGTTATCAAGTGCACACGTGCTCCATGTGGAAGAAGAGTAAGCTACTAGCAAGAGCTCATAATTCTATTATATATTAGAAGAAGAGTGAGCTACTATAGGGCTCCTCTTCTTGGCATTGCGTAACGGTGCTCCGACCACAATACGCGAATGTTCCCCCGTTTGGGGGGGGGGTCGACAGGTATACCCCCTCCCCGTTTGGTGGGGGGGGGGTAGCCAAAAGAGGACCCCGTTTGGTGGGGAGGGGTAGCCAAAAGAGGTCCCCGTTTGGTTGGGGGGTCGGCAGAAAAGGGTTCCCGTTTGGGGGGGGGTCGTCAAGACAGGCAAAGATCGGCCGAATCTGATTGGCTACTTGCGACCCCCCCTCCTCCAAACGGGGACCCCTTTTGCATATCCCCCCACCAAACGGGGACCCCTTTTGGCTACCCCCTCCCCACCAAAAGGGGAGGGGGTATACCTGTCGACCCCCCAAACGGGGGAACATTCGCGTATTGTGGTCGGAGCACCGTTACGCAATGCCAAGAAGAGGAGCCCTCTAGTGGTTTACTCTTCTTCTAATATATAGTGCAATTATGCACTCTTGCTACTAGATGGCTTCTTTTCATTGCATTTCGTAACGGTGCTCACACTATAGTTTGCTTGCTGTACTTTTCTTCTCGTTTGAGGAGAGGGAAGGTGCAAAACATATCAAATTCCCTTTATTTCGATTTTATTTTGGGGGGTGGAGGTGCAAAAGTTTTTCCTATGGAGGTGGATTTTGCCAACACAGGCCGAGATTAAGCTGAATTCGAATGACTGTTGACAGGTTTATCCTGTTAAACCATATTCAGTTTAATCTGGTACCGTTTCCGGTTTAATCCGTAAACCGGTGACGGGGAAATTCAGGGGTTGGTCAGTGGCAGTACTCGCTTCCAACCACTTGTCTAATGTGTAACCTCTTCGTTCTGTTGAAGCTAATTGATTAACATAAATTGATGATTTTAATTGATTTTGATGATGTGCCTTAGAATGTGGAGTTTTCTTAGTTGTCGGCATTCATAACCAACCTGCACGACTTCAACATTTCTGTTGTTTCTAAAGCCGAAACATCGCAGCTTAATTTAACTTCTGCATACATAAGTGTGGTTCAAATCCCGCTAAAAACGTTTTTATCTGGTTAATCCTACCAGGAGTTTATATTCTTCAACATTTAAGAAGAAAAGCAAGCCACCATAGAAACTTCTCTTCATTGGATTGCACAACGGCGTGCGTATTAAGCAAACTCTCTCCCTCTCGGTGTGTCGACAAGCATTACCCTCTATCTACGTTTAGTGGAAGGGGGAGGCAGCAACAGCCAAACAGATTGCATGCAGAAAGCCCCCTCTCCGTTTGGTGGGGTGGTTAGAGCCGACGATTACGGTAGTTTCAGTCCATTTCCAAAAAAAGGTTCCCTTGGGGGGGCGCCAATAGCCAATCAGATTCAGATTACCCTGTCCCTAATGACCCTCTTCCAAACGGGGGAACCTCTTCTGCTTATGTGCCTCTACACTAAACGGAAACATATTTTGCCTACCCTCACCAAACGGGGGAACATTCGAGTTCGGCGGAGGTTGGCTTATCTCTTATACCCATTTTCACTGCTTTGCGGGAAACGATATTGCCAATTTTTATCCGCCTAGTTCTGCCAAAATTTCTTTTTCCCTGAAAATTCTGCGCAACAAAACAAATAGACAGCTGAAAGTCAATACCACCTTTCTAAGCTTTTTTAGTTTTAGTAAGTCCAAACCATGCAGCCGAGATGAACCTTATCCGGATATTTGATCGCCAGAAATAAAATGAACTTCCCAACTCCTTCTATTTTCAGCTCTTACTTCATCGTCTTAGTTAGTTTGAAATTATTTCTTAGGGAGCTTGATAAAATATCTGGATCATATAAGTTGGTCGACTATTTTGTTCATTTTTGACCATCATAGCTAAACAGAAATCTCCAGTTTCTTCCCAGTCTTCGAAAATGAAATATACTCAGTTAGTGTCAATTAAGTGGCAATGTTTATTTGCACGTTTTCAGAGAATAAAGGCTTGCTGAAAATTTGTCAGCAGTTACTTACAGAGAAAAGGTAGGCACGTAGTCTCGCGTCTGAAAAATTAGTACAATGAAACAAAAGTTTGACTGTAACAAATGTCAGTTTCTGAGGTAGTGGGAGGGTAGTCGATAAGAGGTCCCCCGTTTGTGAGGGGTAGACAACAGTCAACCAGATTGCAGAGACCCCCGTTTGGTGTGGAGGGTAGATCAGAGAATTACGGCAGTTCTTTCTGTTTATTTTCCAAATAGGTTCCACGTTCGTTGGAGAGGGGTAGCCAAAAGCGATCCGCGATTGGTGGGGAAGGGACTTCTTTTGGCAACCCAAACGGGGAGGGGGTATGCTTGTTCCCCCCCCTCAGCAAACGGGGGGAACATTCGCGTAGGCTAGTGGTCGGCGCACCGTTACGCAATGCTACGAAGAGACGAAAAAAATGCCCTCTAGTGGCTTACTCTTCTTCTTAACTATAAGTGAATTATGCACTCCTGACAACCTCTACAGAAAGTTTCATTGCTAGATCTGTTTCAACGATACTCTTGCTGGGAGTGTCTTAACTTCCCGGGTTCCTAGGTTCGCCAAAACTTGGTTGAAACGCCTCACAATTGAACCAAGCGTAAAGCTTGAACTTGTACCATCTTCCATTGGCTATTTTTGGTAGATTTTAGAATGCATTTCATGCATTTTCTCCTTGTTCATCTTTTCTCTGAGAAAATTGAAAAAAACTGGCGCTGTTTCATGATGAGCTCAGTTCGACGGTTTTAGAGATTGAATGCAAAGCCGTAAATAGTGACACAAACTGTCTTTATTTCCAGCCAAAGATTTTGGACTCAATTAGAAGTTCATTCATAAATGTGACAATTGTTAAACGTTTCTTCCACAAATGGTTCAATCCTTTCGAACTTTATGATTCCAGAATCGGACAGGCAAGATCTTGGGGAGGATAACCTAGCTTTATCTGTGAAGTTTGGGTTCATCAAAGTTTGACTGGCAGAATCCCAACATTTTACACTTGACGGAATTGAAAACTTTTTGTTACAAATTCCAAAAATGGACAATCTGCAGCTAATTATGATTGACACTTTGTAAGGTTATCCAATGAGTAAGCCCCTGATTAAACGCATGATAGCAAGCGTCTTTACCAGAACTATTTATTATATTAGAGTTGCAATCAAGCAGGATGTTGGTAATTTGAAAGTCGTCTTCTTGTTTCATTTTCTTGAAGTTCTCATTTGATTCGCAAAAACGGATGGTTTTCTCTTTACTACCCCCAACCCATTCAAAGTTCTTAAAACTCGGCCAATTGAGATTATGTAAAATGTGGTATATAGGTCTGTTTTCGACCCGCTGACTTTAAATATAGAAACAAATTTCAATTTCGCGACTGTCGATTCCAAAGGTCAAGTCAAGGAGACCCAAACATTTTTGTCTTCGATTTTGCTTAAAGTTTGTATATGTGGGTCTTCAGGGTCGCAAAAATTAACAGAACAGTACCGTAGTATAATTTGGCTACAGATGATGCTGAGCGGTAATTATAACCACAATCAAAATATCTGAAATTTTGGGTCTTTCCCCATTATCCCCCCATAGCTTCGTAGAAGTACTGAAGATGCACACTTTGGCTGATTGAGTTGAAATTTGGTAGGGGTAGGTTTTCGGACCTGCTGATTTCAAAAATGCAAACATTTTAAAATCTTAAAAAATTTTAAAAAAATTAAAAATTTTAGTTTGGTAAGGGGGGACCAAGGAGAACCGAAAAATTTTTTGTCTTCGATTTTGCTGAAAAGATGTATATAGGGGTTTTCGTGGACGTAGAACACGAATCTGAAGTGCGTCTTTCGATCCAGCTTTTCGTTAGCTCAGGCTAAGCTTACATCTTAAGCTTAGAACTTTAGCTTATATTGAGCTAACAAAAAGCTGGATCGAAAAACGGATTTCAGATTCGTGGTCTACGACCCCGAAAACCCCTATATACAAAAAATGTTGTCGGTTCCCCTTGGTCCCCCCTTACCAAACTAAAATTTTAAAATTTTTAAAATTTTTGCATTTTTGAAATCAGCAGGTCCGAAAACCTACCCCTACCAAATTTCAACTCAATCCGCCAAAGTGTGCATCTTCAGTACTTCTACGAGGCTATGGGGGGAATACTGGGAATGACCCGAAATTTTTAGTTTTCCTATTTGTTTTTTAAGTTGTCAGTTTAAGTTGTCATTTGGATTAGAATCCAAGATTATTTATCCAAAGAAAATTATTAATGTTAAGTCTAATTCAGTCAGCAACCTACACGTTAGCCACATAGACTGGACATCTTTTTTTCAGATATTGTTTTCTATAATCCTTTTCCAGAAATTGAAATATTGAAGGCTGAAAATTAGAAATACTGGTGTTCCCTCCACAGATTTCTCACTCTTCAAGACTGTCCGCGGATAAGTTTACCCAGAGGACCCGGTCCTATAACTTCCTCAAATCCTAGTACCTGGTTCCTGAACAGCCTCAGAAACATCTCTAAAGAAGGTTTCATCTTTATTTTGGACCTCATTTTTCTCCATCCGTTCTCGCAGGAGTTCGGCAAAACAGTTTTTCCAGATCTGTTTTTCTGGCACAAGGAAAGGAAAGAAATTTAGAAGTTAAAGAAATGAACGCCTAGGTACCGTTAAAGAATGCTCGAACAACTGTTTTGGGAATAAATATCGTCTATCTTGAAAAGGGAAAGAGGGTTTTGCTTTATGAAGAGACAAATTTGAGCCCAATTCTTATGACTTTTCCTGAACTTATAAACTGTCTGTTCTGATAGCTTTTGAGCTCCCTAAATTCAAGTTTTTCTGCATCATTGTTTGTTTGGTTTCAGAGAGACAAAACTTATGTTCGCGGGGAAACTATTCAGTAATCCTATTTATTGAAGTTGCTTATGAAAGGTGCGATTTTTCCTAAAATTTAGGAAATTTATAAATTGTCACGACTCTTGGTATGTATATATAAGTAAACTTTATCCTTTGGCGTATTAGGATATATACTGCAGGTTTTATTTGCTTTTTCAGCGCTATTTTACGAATATATTGGAATCATGAAGTTGGGCGCCATTTTTTTCTAAAGCTTGACCTACTTTTTTGTGGTAAATACCAATCTAATTGAAGTGTGAGCTGCAACCTACACCAAGAATATAAAGTAGCATTTTCATTGAAAACATTTTCAGTTCTCAAACTGGCAAGTGCTCAGCTATTTTGGGAGAATGATTTTCATCGTGGGATTTCTGTTCGCTGATAATTTCATTACGGATTTTGATGAAAATTGGATTAAATTGAAGTTCTCAATTCTTCTAGAACTAGTCAGAGAGAGAATTCAGTCTCTTCTCTTTCTCAACAAATGTTTATCACCAAAAGAGTTGAATTCAAGACCCAGTCGGTGACATAAAAACGACCTCTGTTTTGGTCGATTTGCCCCACTCAAATTAATCTACTTAATCCAACATCTGCCACAAGCATAGCAACTTTGCAACAAACTGATTACAAACATGAAAACATCTAATTTTTTTCCAAGATCAAGTTTTGCAGAGAAATATTCCAAACAGTCGCGATAATGTGCTGGCTGGTAGTTGAGACTTTCAACCTCCTATTTCGATAATTAGTGGTTCGAGTATTCGAGAACGGAGCAAGGGGCTAAGGAGTCCTCTCAAAAATATTGGCAAATATGCGCATTTTCAAAGCGCATGCTGTATTTCAAGCTAGTCAGCTGAAATTTTTCTAGCTGCAGCAAAACGTTGGCTTAAACTTTTAGTACGCGCTTACACTTGTGTGTATGACTAAGACTTATAAAATAGCGCATACAATTTTCAGAAAATGCGGATTAAATCCAGAAGGTAATTTTGAGAAGCCTCCTAAGCAGATATCGTTTTAAGTCCAGTTGTGGATTATCCAGCAATTTAACTGGTCGGTAAATGGGTATACCACTACGTTAGGAAGAAACGCCAGTCAGTGTTGTTACGTAATACCAAGAGCACATAATAACTAACAGTATGACAAGAGTCACGCTCTTAGTTTAGTTATTAGGCTGCAGGCAGACATCATCTGCAAGGTAACTGCTGATCCCCTCACAAACTAGACTCATCACCTCAAAGGAATTTGACCGCTCTGCCTACATTCTAAAGCTCAAAAACACAACTAAAACTTGCCTCAAAGTGCATCTGTGGCGAACTTTAGAACACAAATATAGATGCACATTGAAGCAACTGACCAGTTGTGTTTTTAAGCTTTAGAACGTAGTCATCGCGGTCTAATTACTTTGACGTGATGGGTCTAATTTCTGGGAGGGGCGCAGCCGTTATCGTGCAGATCATGGTGCACGCCTAATAACTAAGCGTAACGCTTGTCACACCCCTAGTTATTATGTACTCTTGGTAATATCTAATGAACGGCTGACCACTTTCACAAATGTAGTCAACTTTCGAAGTGTTACTCCTGGCTTCGGGATGCGAATCCATAGATAAGCACTGGCACTCATATCCGTCTGTAGGATGAAGTTTTTATCTTTTACCGCATTTTTATCTTTCACCGTATTTTGTTAAAAATATAGGAATGTTACAATATTTCGTAAATTCCAGACTCAGACATAAATGTGCTTATAGATGAAACGCAGTTCCCTGGATAATTTTCAGGAAATTTGGATCCGCTTGTAACTTTAAACTGTTTCTCGTGTGAAATGCAGAGAATATAGCTGTTTATTGTCTACTCCTACTTACTCAACATACCGACAGAGAAAGTGGCAAAGGGAGGGATTTCAGAAATAGGATTCAAAGTTTCTGATTTCTTAAAAAGTTCTAACAGTGTTACATAGCTAGTATGGCGTGTCGTTTGGCCCGAAAACGTTAGTACCAGCTACCGATAGATGAAAACTTAGTTAGTTGCCGGTTTAAACAGTTTTGTTTGGTTTACAACGGCTGAAGCTGAACTAATCGTTGGCAGTTAGGTAAATCTTCGTAAATTAATATGCCATTTTTATTCTCAGAATTCACAACTGTTAACTTCGCCATTAGGTGTTTTCTTTACAATGTAACCTTTGAAAATTCCCGACATAACTTAAATCTTCCATCCACTGATTGCTTGCCATCAATTATCAATTTATTAATGAATTAATTTTCTAATTGCCATCATGTTCTTCCTGCCCAATCGCACTCACAGCTTGACCGCAACGCAAAAGACTTCAGTGACCAGTTTACGAGGTCACAAGCCCTCCAATGCTAGCAGTCGGTCCAACCATAGAAGTAAGTTGGATGATTTGGCGGGCAAATCTGAGCTTCTTTTCAGGAAAGAATTTACTCGTGTAAACGAGCTAAATTAAGTGCAATTGTTGTGAAGAGAATTAGCTCTGCTATGTAGAAAACAGGATAATAACAACCTCATTGGCTCTCTCCTGTTTCGGACTAAGGCTTTGAGTTTCCCTCGTTTAGCTTTTCCATGGAAAGTTCCGAGTTAATTTTGACTCAACTATACCCTTTCTTGGAAAGGTGCTTATATAAGCTTTAACTACAGCGTTAACTTTAACCTTATTTTAACCTGTCTGAATGAAGCACTCGGTATTACATATGTAAATATGTAGCCACTGAAAGGTCCCTTTCCAAAAATTAATTTTCGATACCTACCACAAGTTTTAACAAGTCAGTGGTCAGTTAAGAAATTGTTCGAAAGTTTTCCTTAAAATTAAATTTGCCTATTCTAGTCGCACTATGTCATCAAATGGATAAAAAGAAAACGTATCCGTTTTAGTTGTTTTGAAAAAAAACTAAATTCATAAATAGCATTATTGTAAAAATTTGGCTCCGCCGGGGATCGAACCAGGGACCTTCCATACTGTAGTCAGGCGTGCAACCACTACACCACAGAGCCAGGACAGATGAGCACATGACTTCTGCAGCATTATTGCTTTCTGTACACTATGTCCATTTCTGATATTTCAACTTCTAATGAACGCCTCGATAGCCTTGGAGAATGGAGAACACCTCGGATAATTGCGATGGCAGTTATTCAGTGTCAGCTCCCCACATCCCAACAAACTTTGAAAACAAGCTAAACTGGGGTGAGGTGGCCGAAAAAAAAGAAAAAATTCTTTTCTGTTTCCTATTTTTTTCTGTTTCAGAGAAAAGTTCCCTGGTGAACGGAGCAGCCCACGCCACAAATCCACCGAATCGCTCCAAACAGTCGGTTGTGAGCCGATTTACGGACAGCGAAGCCACCGTAACGACCGAGTCAGCCGCCGTGTCCTCGCCCTGGCAACTCTGCGTCAACAGATTTATTATTGTGGCCATTTGTGTGGGCTTTTTCCTGATATTTGTGGGCGCATTCACTTTCATTGTGTACATTCTGATACATACAAACAGGATTTCCTCCAATCCTGGCTAAGAAGAGCAAAACCTGAACATTAGATATTTTATTGTTGTATTATTGACATCTGTTTGTGAGTCAGTTTTTGTGTCAACGATTGGTGAGCAGAGGTGGGGTAAAATTGTACCCAAAATTGCTTCCACAAGGGGTAAGAAATGAGGCAAGCCGAGGTGTGAAAATCCGAAATTGGAATTTGGAATTAGAGACTAAAATCTCCAATGATTTCCTGTCTTTGTGGGACCTTTTCATTTGAAATACACTAGTTCTGGGTCCTAAAGCGCAAAACCATTGCAAGTTAAGGTTAAACGGCAAAATAAGAACAGTTTAGCTGTCGTGTAACAGTACACTTCGGCAAAATACCTTCCACAGCAGGTGCCAAGGCGTGATTTAGCAACGTCAGTGAAATTTGACTTCCAGCTATAGGCAAAGCTGGCAAAGCTAGTAGATCAGAGATATCGACGCGAGCTGCAAGCCAGATTGCATACAATATCATCATTTAGCCTAGAAAACAGTTCAGAAACATCCGAGAAACTGAACTTGCACACTAAAGCAGAACCCTGATACTACAAGTAGTACACCATTGAAAGCAATTGCCCAGAAACTTTGATTGCTGCGGGAACATAACGGCGGAACATGTTCCTTAAAATTGGTTACAAATTTTTTCACTCAAATTTCCAACCTGTTAGCACACCAATCGTTTTTCTGATCTTACTGTTACTGTAAACAATACTATATTTTGCTGAATTAAACTAAAGTGCTATGTTAGACTTGCGCAGTCGGTTTGGTATGACTTGGTCCAACTCTGCGTTGGGAGCCTAGGATTGCATTTCAATCCTCACTCCATGCTTGAAGTTTACGGCTCTGAGTTGTTGTAATGCTAGTCATTGTATCGTCTAGTCTGGTGTAACTTTGAAGTAAGTCTGAGCAAAGCCCGTCGTTTGCGCTGTCGGGAGTCAAAGATGTTATCAGCCCCTCAATCCTAGCTCAGTCTGTAAACCGGGTTAATTTCGCTATTTTAACACACAACTCTAATCAGGCTTAGCAATTTCGCCCAGGTTTAATTTTAGAACCATGGTGCTGTTCCAGAGTAGAAGCAGGTACCATTTTGGCGACCCGCCCCATCCCACTACCCGTAATCTGTTTAATTGAATTATATGTAATCTTCAGAGCCCTGAAAGATTGTGTGATCTCGTCGCAGAGACTGCCAGAAACCAAAAGGCTAGAACGGTATTGCATGTTGCTCACTGTCTGGCTGCACTGCTGGTATACGACAACCCTCGATTGTATGCTAAAAACTAAAATTTAAAACTTTAAATCTATGATCTAAATTAAAACAGTAGAGAGACCTTTCTTCGAGTCCTAAAACGTAGTTGGCTCCAAACCAATGTTTCAGAATTTTCGATGCAGCTTCATTCCACAGTGTGTCTCTCAGGCCTAACTATCTTGCCTTATAAAATATCAAATTCAAAACGTGGACACCCAGAGTCAGACCAACCTTATTCCGCTACCGGTTTCGGGGCTCCACGGCGGGCCCCTCCCTCAGGCGATTCTTGCTGTTGTTGTTGCTGTTGTTGCCGGGCTACTCAGCCAAGAGGCTATGTGAGGGCGCTAACCTTTGTATCTTCCCATCAGTCATAGCTAGTATGACTCTCGCTTTCGTCACCTGAATGCTGTCCCACAATGGGAAGCTGGAGCAGACACCTTCTTGGCCTTTCGGCTCCGGTAGTAAGACATCCATTAAGGTTGGGGGGTCGCCGGGTACCAAATTTTATAGCCACCGATTTCGCTCATTTTCGGGTATAATATACGCTCATATGTGTCCAAAAACAAGACAAATTTTTAGAGTCCAGGGTCAATGCGGTTGAGAGATATTGCAGTTCAAATCCCTCCAATTTAGCATTTACGCCAGTATGCCTCGCTGAGGGTTTCGAAGTCGCGTACCCATAGGATGACAAAAGACTACGGCACGGCAAATGCATCAATTTAAACCCTTGACCTGTGGGTATTAGTACTGCATAAATTACAATGACAAGCCAAGCAACATACGAGAAACGTCGTTTCAACGAATTGGTCAAGCTCATTCCGACTGTTATTACTTCAAACTTTAACTAGCTCTAACTTTCTCATTCTGCTTTGTAGAGACTTGGTGTGCGAAGATAAAATGTCCAGGACACCAAGAGCTTCAATTTGATATAAAATTTGGCAATATTTGGAAAATTTGAAAATTTGCCATTGTTTGACTATAGGCCTCAGTCATCGCACTGATGCATGCATCCACAGTTCAACTCCAGCAATTGCAGTGAAACTTTGCGCAAATCTTCCTTTCATATGTGCGAATTGGCATACGAAATTTGGAATTTGGAATTTGGTTCGAATATCCCGTCTTTCACCCGACTTATGGACAATTATATCCAAAAATTTGAAAAAATGACGTATTTTGATGCAAAACGCCAACGTGGTAACCAAAACTGTGAACTACTCACAAGCAGCAGCACGGATTGTGCGTACGCAAATTGATCCTTTGTTTGTGTACTGTGTTAATATCTATACGCGAAATCTGTGCAGTCAATGGTTAGTTCAGGTAATGACCAATATTTGTTTGGTGACATTTTGTAAGTCAGAATTGTGCACAAACCGACTCCATACAACCTTGAAAATTTCTAGAAAATTGCTGCGCTAACGCAAAAACGCCTCATATAGATATTAACACGCTACCTAGTCCAGATTAACATTTTACCAAATTGTAGCTCATTTGGTTTTGCACTGCGCTCAAACTATTGGTTACCGCGAAATTTTCCTAACTTTTTGTTTTCCTATGTTTAACACATATCAGGGTCACCTTTGGAAAGCTATTGTGAATGACAAGGAAAGTTTTGCAACAAACGCTACTGTCTTGTTTTGGGGGCCCATGGGGACTACAAAATATGTGAAAACGAGAAAAATCGGAGATGGTCGAGAATTCGCGACCCCCCTCCTTAACTGCTAGGTAGAGGAGCACAGCATCTTTCGACACTCCAAGCCCCAAGCGCAGATGGGGTGGGATCAGAGACAAACCCGGAAAGTTGTGTGATCCATTTTGAGTACATGACTCATTTGCACCCGACACTCCCTCGCAGGAGTTAGGCGGACCACGTTGCAGAAGTGCTGGTATATCCCAAGGGGGGTACCTTCCATCGGGAACTCCGCGCCCTACTCTTCTTGACGATAAGTGGATTAAGGGTTGTTTAACGTGCACTACCCTCAGCAAGGCAGCACACGGTCCCAACAATTTAATGCCTCATCCGACCGGCGGAGCAGTGACCTAAGTTTCTTGCTCAAGGAAACAATGTAACGTCATTATGGCTAAGGCGGGAATCGAACCTCGGACCTTTCGATCCGAAGTCCGGCGCCTTAACCATTCGGCTACACGATCACTCAGGCGATTCTTCACACTCTGCAATCGTTCTTGGGGGGGGGGTCAAATTTCGGGAGATCCAAAGAAATTTCCGGGGAAATTTGACCACCCCCCCCAAGAACAATTGCAGCGTGTGAAGAATCGCATGAGGAAGGGGGCTGCCGTGAAGCTCCGAAACCGTTAGCGAAATAAGGTTGGTCGGACTCTGGGTGTCCACGTTTTGATTTGGATATTGTATTTGCCTTACAAAATGTGATTAGCTATAGCTTATCTAATTATAAAGATCTCCTTGCTAACAAAATTCTCGGATTCAATTAACAAATGAAGTCGGGCGACTCCCTCCTGTGAAAGGGAAGAATTGTGATCCTAACCACTCACTAGCAGCTGATTCTCATTACAGAGTATAGGAAAGATCATCTGAAGTTCCTATGCATATCCATGATCACAGTATTGTTAACCAGGCTTCACTTTTTTCGTTCACTTTAAGTTTAACAGCGGGTTGAAAAGTCGGCCAGCCGGTTACGGTTCCATTAATTAAATAATTAATTAATTCACTAACTAATTAATTATTAGCTAATTTGGTAACTAGTCGCAGTTATCCAATCCGTCAGCTTTCTTGTTATCTGAGCAACGTACGGATTATCTGTTAACGTTGATTCGTTCACATACAGTTGCAAGCAACATTCACTGTACAGTACTTATTCTGAGGCACAAAACTCGTGGGTTCGAGTCCCACCGGAGGTCCGAATTTTTCTGACCTTCGGTGCTACATGACTTTCTTCTTCTTTCTCATTATTAATGTTACGTTTGCGCCAAGCAACTGCTGAATCTTTAGGCATAAATTGTACCTTTTTCTCATGGCTTATAGTCTCCTTGTACTGTATGTACCTAGCTATTCTGACATTCCATTCCTAATGCAACTAATTAGTTAACTGCCAATTCCTAAGTATATTGCTGGCAAACCGAAAGAGAACTAGATTAATTTGCGTAATAGGCTTTTATGGCTATTATGTTGTCTGGAGATGTTTATCTCACTTCTCAGATCATGCCTCGTAGGAAACAAGCTTTTAATTTTGTCAATTGTGACAGCTAATGCAAGCTACTTTTCAGTGAACGTTCAGTATTTCCCAAATAAGACGCTTCGCCATTAAGTAGTATATACTCAGCGCGTAGTGTTGGGTGGGGTGAGTGGGGGTGGGGAGCCAGCGGTTACATTTGAGCGACTACTTTTTCCGGCCGCATTAAAGTGGCTACATTTGAATGGCTACACTTTGCCGCCACCCTGTCTAGCCACTAGAGGCCTGCATTAGGACCCGTGGCCCAGCCCGGCCCGGCCCGGCCCGCGGGCCGGGCCGGGCGGGCCGACGACCAAAGTTCACGGGCCGGGCCGGGCCGCGGGCCAAAACTCACGGGCCAGGCCGGGCCGCGGGCCGACAGTCCGGCCCGCCATCAGTTTTTTTGAAAGATTTAACTATAAAATAGTAATTCATAATTTAGCTTAAAATGTTTTGTGTTTCCGCAATATGTTTCGTTCAAACTAACACTGATTTCCTGCAGTAACGTTAGCATTTTATTTTCATAAATAATACATGTATTTATCGTCACATCATTAATGTCAAATCCTCAATTCGCCTAAGTAATTTTAGCGTTTACAATATTAGAATATGAAACTTTGGAATAGGGCACTATATGGTATTAGTAACAGTGTAAGTATTTTATTTTGGTTTTGATGTATTTGCTGTTTTTTAAGAAAACGATGCATTTACTTAGAAAAAAGCAGTTTTAAAAAAATCAAAGTTTTGAGTTTGTGGAGCAAAGATTAACTACTTCTTTAGAAATGAAAATTTACTCCTTCTGCACAGTTGCATCTTTTTAAAGTCCTCTACTTCTAATTAGTTTATTTCTTAACTAATTCTTATAAAAATGCGCACTTCACAAAATTTCATCTGGTTCAATAAAGTACAATGTTTAAATGTTGCCACTGTAACCTTTTAGGGAATTTTCAGTTTTTTGTTTTTCTAGCGTTCCAGTCTTATATACAAAGTGTCAACATGAGGCAGTATTATCTTTTGGTTTCATTTGTAGAACGACAAAAATTATTTTGTCCTTAAAACTGCGTTTAAAAACCATTAAAACTCGAAAAATCAGTTGTTAGAAAACACTCTTTTCCTGGAAAAAGCACCGAAACCAGAGATTCTGTTTTTAATAACCAAGCTAACAAATTATTTACGTAGTTTTGCATTTTGCGACAAATGAAAAAATTTCGTGGCACGGGCGGGCAGAAAATTTTGACGGGCCGGGCCGAGCCGGGCCGGGCCGAAGCATCTGACGGGCCGGACCGGGCCGGGCCGAAGCAGTTGACGGGCCGGGCCGGGCCGGGCGGGCCGAGAAAGATTTTTCACGGGCCGGGCCGGGCCGCAAAAATTCGGCCCGTGCAGGCCTCTACTAGCCACAGCCGAATGGGTGCATCTAGTAGCAGTATTTAGTGATAACATTGGTGGAGCTACATTTAGCAGGTAAATTTTTGAGGAAACCCTTAGTGAGTAAATTTTGGCAGCGGCATCTACGCGTGGTGGCATGTTTAGATCCGAGTTAGATCTACACCTGAGTGGCTAGTTTAGTATTTGCATGCAGTAATCAAGGATGGGAGGTTAAGTCGCCCGGCAAACCGCCTGCTTTAGTTTTATTTAAAGCTGCATGGTTTGTTGCATGTACATATAATTTTACACTTAATAAAGGGCGAAATACTTAGCAACTGCATCTTGACAACTACCTCTCAGGAGCTACATCCGAGCGGCCACATCTAGTGGCTGCACTCAAGTTTGGTGACAACAATTGGTGGTAGGATTTTGTGGCTACATTTTAGTAGCTACTTCCGGTAGCTAAATTCAACTGGCGATATCTAGCAGCTATATTTGAGTGGCCCATCCAGCTAGCTGTTCCTTCTAGTGGGCACATCTGAGAGGCTACGTCTGAGAACTATAGGCTTTTTCTGGTTCATAATATACTTGCGTGAGTGCCGAAAATGTCGAGTAATTTTCAGTTAGGTTCGTCCATGATTCAGAGAGGAGTTTGTCATGTGCTCATATCGAGAGGCTATGTGCGCACATTGCCAGTGATGCATGTGAATAGGTATACGTACGTATACGTACGTGTAATATGTCTTTGCTAAACTGCTTCATTTTGCTTTTTATGAGACCTACAGAACAAAAAATTGAAACTTTAGTGAAGAAAGTCTGATTTTGAAACACCCACCACTCTTCTTAATAACGCATTTTCTAGCTACATAAACGTTTCCTTAAATCCTACAAGCTGCTGAGCCAATTGCATAAGTTTCCTCAAGTTGTGTAATCGTTTAAGCTTGAACAGTAGGTTTGGAAGGTGTTACATAAGGGAGGGGGGCGTTCTAGAAATTTTTGAAAGGGTTACTGCAGACGGCCTGTGATTATTCGATGAAAACAGACAAACGCCAATTTCGCGCATTTACAGTTCTTTAAGTACAGGACAATAGGCATGGTTTACAAATGACAAAGGAGGCAAATAATATTCCCGCAGATTGTGAATCAAATTATCGAGCACAAGTAATCGTCAAAAAAAGTTTACTGTTAAAATTAAAGAAGACGCTATCGTCCCGTATCCGCTGCAGCTTAACTACTACTATCTTAGTCATAACTCATAACACAGAATAAGCTGAAAGTTCAATGTATCCTACTTCTCTCACAAAAAGCTAAGTTTATACTTAAGGCAGATTTGCTTTAGAAGCAAGAAAGAGTACTTCTAGAGATGAGCATTTCAGCCCGTCGGCCCGGCCCGCGGGCCGGGTCGGCCAGGGCCCACCCCCATCGTCGGACCGAGAAATTTTTTAACTGCGGGCCGGATTAGCTCTAAAAATGTTGTAAAATCACTACAGTTAGCTACACATTTACTGATTCTGGTTATTTTATTGTAAAATTGAACATTTCGTAGCATACCTTAGCCTTTCCATGTTGCATTGAAGCCTTTGAAATAATATCGTTAGTAAAATTGTAGAACTTTTTTTTGCGGCCGGACCGGGCCGAATTGTGGCACGGGCTGTGCCGGGCCGGGCCGTAAAATATTGACAGCGTGCCGGGCCGGGCGGAGCAAAATGTTGGAGCAGGCCGGGCCGCAAAAATCCGGCCCGTGCTTTCCCGTTACACAAACCGTCCCGTTACACAAACCAACAGTACCGTTACACAAACCGTAAGGGCCGTTACACAAACTAAAAGTGCCGTTACGCAAACCAAAAGTGCCGTTACACAAACCAATAGTGCCGTTACACAAACCGTAAGGGCCGTTACACAAACTAAAGTGCCGTTACACAAACTAAAAGTGCCGTTACACAAACCAATAGTGCCGTTACACAAGCCATTAACCTGTATTGTTTTAGCGCTCTATCGACACAAATTTTAAGTGTGTTCTGAAATATCATCAACCAAACGTAATATTACATAATTATGCGCAATCTTCAAAGAAGCAGAAGTAGCTTTAATTTCATACAAAACGCAAGTGAACCGACCTTAACCAATTATATCTGTTTCATTTAGTGGTCGATTCAAATAAAGTCGTATGTCTTCTCGGTTGTTGAAGAACTTAACCTCAAGGCTCCCGTCCAAATGACGTTTTAAAAATAGGGGTTTTAAAAGTTATATATTTTCTCGGGCGCCAAAACACTCCCGACAAACTTTATTGAATCTGGGCAATAAATTATTATTAAATAAATCAAATTATTATCTAATTTAAACTGTGTCAAAGTGGAACAATAACTTTAAACGAGGCCTTAATTTCTTAATTAGTTTTAAATATTTATAATTGACTTTGTATCAGTTTGCTTACAGTTAAATATTTTGAAAGTAAGAAAATTCTACTTATTATTGTTATAAATAATTGTTACTTCCTAGTATTTAGAGGTATGAGATTTGTGTAACGGGAAAGACGGTTTGTGTAACGGGAAACGCGGTCTGTGTAGGGGGGAAACCGGGTTGTGTAACGAGACTCAAGGTTCGTGTAACGCCACTAAAGTTTGTGTAGCGGAACCTCTCGGTTTATGTAACGGCACCACATCACTATTACAGTAACTTTTGCAATGTCTTTAGTTTACAAATAAAATCTTATTTCTCACTTGAATTAAAAGTTTATTTTGCTGCTGTGTAGCTCAAGAAATAATGGATTACACGATTTCCGCAAAGTTTTTAACGCCAACAGAAGAAAGTTGGCTATATCTCAGAGAAAATTTAAAACAACAGTCAACACAACAATAAATCTAATTCAACAAGCAACGCTAAGCGAAATTAATTTGGAAAGTTTCGTCAAATTTAATTTTTATTTGGGCAGTCAACCAGGAATACGTACCCAAAATTAATCGTCTTAAAAGTAGTTTCAAAGTTTAAAAAACTTTATTTAGGCGTGAATTTAGCTGTCACTTGTGACCGAGATTACAATATATGTTTCACACTTTTCTAATTTGTTTAAGAGCATTGCATCAATTACTGTATCATTTGATAATCTGGGGGACACAACTGAAATACCTAAGTTTCTGTGACCCAGGATTGAGGTTCTGTGCAAAGGCAGCCTATTGCAACCAAACAAGTAAAAGCGGGCTTGTTTTAATTGAGGGCAATAAGCCGTGAAAAGGTCAAATTTATTTCTTGGTCCCTACACAGTACACAAAAGCCCGATTATCTATTCCTGCAGACAATATTAATTGACTTAATGATAGATGCTAAGTTATTAGCAGCGTTTTTATTTGTCATCTGACATCAGCTTCATTAAAAGCTAGCCTGTTGTTGTAGCAATTAGTAAGGAAGTAGAAGTGTCTAAAAAAAAGATAACATCTTCTAACTAAGCTATTACTGATCCTGCTTGGACTCCTTTCATTTCACCTGCTCCTAATGCCCAACAATTAACAAGCCAACGTTTATTGAGCACAAATGTTTTGACATTACTATATCTCTGCTTCAACACTAAAATGTTATCGTTGG
Organism: Trissonchulus latispiculum; assembly: GCA_030248195.1. Lineage (NCBI taxonomy): Eukaryota > Metazoa > Nematoda > Enoplea > Enoplida > Ironidae > Trissonchulus > Trissonchulus latispiculum. Next base: position 25,599 of record JASAND010020530.1, read on the forward strand.
CTAAACTCCGGTGCTCAATCCAATGTTACCAAAGATTTCGGAGTTCACTTATTTTTCCAGTGTTAATTTATTTGCAACTCAACCCAAATTTCGAACCCAATCCCTTTTTCAACCCGGGTTTATTCAACCTCATACAAATACCAAACTGTCTAATCAAAATAAAGTTGGCATACGACGTGCAAAGGCAAACCGTGTAGATATTAGCCAGTTTTCATAAATATTAGCAGATAAATTAATTTTGTTAGAAATTAATTTATACTCTATACTTTACATTTACAGCAATTTAAGGACCATTATGTATCCGCGCTAAACCATATTTCATCTACCAGATTTAGTCTTGCTGCACAAAAATATCATATCCTTCCAAAATTGCGCAAAAAATGCAGTTGTTTTGAAATAAATTCTACTGATAAATGTGGGAAGTACAAAAGTAGAGATATTGTTTTGAAAGTTTCAAGAAGCAGAAATAAGGCCAAAAGGGCAAGTGATCTCGTATAAATTTCCAAACAGTACCTTCGCTTCTCGTGAACGATTTGCAAAAGATACAGAAATTGTTGGTAGCTGCACTGAATTAATAAAATGACATCCATTGAAAGTATTGGAAAGTTTCTGCTGTCAATAGTATGCTCTAATAGGTTGCCAAACGGGAGATTTTGCTAAAAAGCACCAAATTTTACAATTTTCACATTTTTACTAATTTTTCAGCGATTATCTGGAAAGAAAACACCACTCTCGACAGATTTGTATTTGCATGTTTTTCCACGTTTACCAAAACAAATGCTTCAATTTTGAACATGTCATTTCAAAATATAGACAAATGAGTATAGGCGATAGCTAATGGATGAGGGACAACGTTTCTACGGTCTAAAATATTGTTTGTGCAAGTTAAACTGAGATAAAGTTATACTGGGCAGTATTATTGCCCGTTGGTCAGTGCGCCACTGAACCATGTATTGTGGGACTGTTATACGGCCTTTTACTAAAATACTACTACTACTAATAGTAGTAAATGATTAGGTGTATCGGTCAGGTCTGCCCCCGATCACGTTTGGTATCCACCTGAAAGGACACTTTCTTCAACGTTGAAAGGAGGTTTTTCAACAACAGTCATTATTCGAAGTGATTTGCATGTGTTTTCTGGACAACCACAGGTAGTGAATATCAGGTATTAGGGTGGAAGACTTCTTCAGGCGAATCTTTTCATTATCACAATTTTTTTCTGTTCATAAGTGCTTTTAATCGGAAAAATTTGTCAAAAATGTATATATGTCTTATATGTATGAGTCAGCTTAAATTATTTAAATTATTTTGCTACAATTAGTTTCAAAGTTGGTAAGTAGTATTTTTATTATCCTGGTTAATCTTACTCCACAAATTATGACAAAATATGGTGGTGGTGGTGGTGGTGGCATATGGTGGCTTATATGTATAAGCCAGCTGATATTATTTAAATTATTTTCTTACAATTAGTTTCAAAGTTGGTAAGTAGTATTTTTATTATCCTGGTTAATCTTACTCCGCAAATTATGAAAAAATATGGTGGTGGAGGCGGTGGTGGTGGTGGCTTATTTACCTTATTTTGAGGGCTACCTTTATAATAAATTGTCGCAATGATCTGAAGTATAACTTACAATATTTCTACCTCGCTAATCTTCTAATCATTATTTGTAGCTTTGTAAACGTGTATGATTATATTTTAATTTTCACAAAATTTCATATTCCAAGAAATTTCTGAGTAGATGGTTTACCATCTTATGAATATTTACAACCCTGACACAATTGTAATTAGAAATTGAAACGAAGCAAAAACTCAATGCTTTTAATTGTTTAGGTTTAGACTAAACTACCTTCGGTGTGGGGGAAAGTGTGTTGCTTGATGTGCTGCGTCGAATAATGGAAGAATACTAAAACGTAATTGTAGGTCTAATATCGCTTATTCTATACATATTTAATCTTTTTAGAATAACTGGCTTTTTGAACAACATTTAGAAGCACTGACAGCATAAAATCGCCCATCGTAGTAGTATTCAGACAAATTCTAGTGGAGAAGAACGGGGTAGTAAAATCACGAAAGGAGCGAATACAAGTGAAATGAAGTTAATTAGTTAATTTCAATTTAACAAACGTCTGTGAATACAAATATCTGCATCCCACGCCCCCTTCTATGTGGGCGTTTGCTCTACGATACTGTTTTACAATAACAAATTGCAAACTTTTTAGTCTCTGTTGTTTCCTTGTAATGACAAGCCAGCACTTTAGCTTAGAAAGAATAAGACCCTCAACGTTTACACAGATTTCTGCTTCAAGCAATGTTTCTCACGCTTCAATTTTCGTTTTCAAATTTGGTATACAAATTGATTAAAGCTTACTCCAGGGTCATTTATCGCATTTTTATATGACCCAAGAATGATTGTGACATGACATGATAGAATGATGTTTTAGCTGTTTTCCCTCGACATACTAAACAGAAAGTAAAATGCTTCAAAACGAAACTCGGTAAGATATTAAGTTTCTCTTTCAGAAGTTCTTAACCTACATAAATCACCTCCAACATAATTTAGGCGAATGCAGTCCTTGTTTAAAATCTCATTTAATTTTTTTTAATTTTTGACAAACTAATACAGTTACACTTATTCGGATATGCAAACTATTCAGTCTATCCTAAATTAATATTAAGGTCATTAATATTTGTTGCCATTTCGAACTTCTCAGTCGACATCAGTGGATAACCGATACCACCACCTTAAGGGTTTGCATTTAATGGAATGCTTTTCTGAAGACAGGATCAGTGTTTGCTTGAGGATTAAGCATGTGTTCAGGCAGTCCTAGTAATGCTCTACAGACTGCTTGGACAGAAAAGTTCAACTTTACACATTCCTGCTAAGATTTACTGTACATAGCGATCTAACACAGAACACACAGGTTAGAATAGTTTGTTTCTGTGTAGTTTAGTTTCAGTTGTTTTGCATTCAGTCAGCTGATGTTATAGCACCTCTCAATGGAAGAACTGACAAATGAATCCGCTAGAAATGGCAGCTTATGTGCAGAAGAACAATACTTGAAACGAAAAGTATACAGTTTGACGATTGGGATATTGGCTGCATGCGGTCTCATTTTGTACACCTATACGTGCTATGTTATTCTCAGTTTAAAATTGCACAGTAACGCATTTTATCGGTTATCAACATCTTTGGCTATCTCCTGCTGCGTTTCCATTGTCGTACAGATAACGTATTGTGCTCCCAAAACCTGGTTACCCTGCAGCACTTCAATACTTCTGATTAGTTTGGAACCTGTAGCAAGAATTTTGACCGAAGTATCATGGAATTCAAGCCAACTGCATTCGTTGATCATTGGTATTGAAAGATACACCTTGCTAAATTCTCTTTACCATCATCGAATTTGGTTTAACTCGCGACGCATAAACATTCAAGTGATGTGTATCATTATTGTTAGCATGGCAGTTGTCTCCTCACACGAGCCGTTTGGGTGCCGTATAGATTTTAAGGATTGCTGGAAAATTGTGTGTCCTGGTCCATTAGCAATTATAACGGCAATTATCAATATTAGCCTGCAGGTGTCTATCATGTTTATTTATGGAAAACTGCTTTTAAAACTTAGACTGTGTTCACGCCAAATAACACTGAAGAGAAAGTCGTTCCTAAGAAATCGACGAAACCTTCTAGCAGTGCAATTCTCAATAATAGCTGCGTTGTACTTTTCTCAATACATTTCTTTCAATGTGTTTCCAATGCTCGCCAGCGCCAAAATCGTAGATTTATTTGCGGCTTCTGTGATAGGAAACGTATTTATTTTGTTAAATCAAGTATTTGTGCCAATCACCTACCTGCTATTTTCCTATGATATCCGTAGACATGTTCGCCGATTACTGTTCAATTCAATGCCATCGATCTCTAGTGTTAGTTTTTCACGGCAGCATCAGCACCATTGTTCCTACTACGACCCCAAAGAAATAGCCGCAGAAATGAGAAAACAAGAGGCTTTTATGCAACATTTAAATTAACACGCTTTGTATGAACTTCATTCTAATAGATTGATTTGATTTTAAGTGAACTGCTTTGGCAGTAAACAATTTAACAAGAAATAAACAGCAAACAGCAGCAAGCAATTTAAATCGCGGAACTATCACGGCAGCTAAAACGTTTGTTGACCGTAAATTAGTGTTGTTCAATTACAAATTTTGGAAAACTTTTTCTATTGGGGATGTTATTCAAGGAGCAAACATGAAAGCCGTGTTGCAAATAGTCAACAGTAGCAAATCCGAGGACTGCACGATATCACAAGAAAGAATTATTACCTGTATAATATTTATTATAGTATTGGGAATATTCAACAAGCAACGTCCACCTGATGGATATTAAAATACACTACTGCAGAAATACAAACTATAAATACAGACACAAGAGGTACAGGTGGCAATACACTTAATCCAGCCAACATAATAGTATCACGGTGTTCAATTAAAAGAAAAGGGAATCGATCAAACACAACCAAAAGTATAATAGAATTGCTTTGAGTGTACCTAAGCATCTGAGTTAGTTTAAGGCGGTGGTATCTTTTACCACTGTCATTTTCAAAACGTCATAGTTTGTGCAATTGTAGGGCTTACATAGCATATATGTGAGGGAAAGTTGAAAGAATGACAATTTGGGAAGCTACGGAACTAAGGCTAATCTACAATTTTCATAGTTTGAGTCGAATTTTGATGCTAGTTTGGGTTTGCGTATCTGTGTTTTGAGTTTGAATGTCTGGTCCTTCTTTGTCTTAAGTATCTGTTGTACTGGGATTCTGTTGAACAAATTTTGGGGTTTTTGTGCGGTTATGTAACTTGTTTTGAACATTTGGTCTTTGTTCATCTTGGGGAAATTCTTAAGACTCTTACTTCTAAAAGAAAATGGTATTTTAAATCAAATTCCTTAATACTTGGGTAAACTGTTTAATTGAGGTGGTTAGGCAATTTAGAGGTTGTTGGGGTTAATCAGGATTATCGAGAATTTTGCTGGAACCCCACGAGCCCTAAGGCAAGCCCATTAGCGTCACGGGAGAGTGACGCATCTTTGTTCCCACACAACATTCGCCTCACATCAAGGAAACACAAAGGTTTTTCCGACTACAGCACGACACACTACACGTCACACACCTGGGAGAGTCGAGGGGCGGAGCTAAGTTTTTGACTGACAGGTCTTCCCCAGTGTTTGGACAGTCTTGGGGTTGAGCTCAAAAAAGTTGATCGGTCGTTTGGACCGGTGTTTAGTCTATGGTATAGGCCGATAGTGCCTGAGTGTTATTAGTTGTTTGGCCCGCTGTGCCGAGAACCGCTGCAGCTGTTTCTCTCACGTGTCCTCGACTCGACCTGTGTACCCTCTTGTTAGCTCTGTTGGAGTTTTAACTGGATCATTTCCTTTTTGATCTGGATCATCAAGGTAACGTTGAACTACGGTTCTATAAGGTGATTGTAAACCTTATTCTGTTTGAGCGAGTAAGTTAAGACGATTTCTTTCGAAATTTTGGAAGGCAACAAAAATCATATGAGAAGAGTTCTGTTTGTACTTCGGGTAATGTGCTATATTAGTTTCACTGTCTGTAATGTTTATTTCCAAAATTCCCTCATGTTCTAGTTAACAGTTATATCTGTAAATGATTACTGCTGCTGTTTACCTTCTGTTTAACAATAATAGACTGTGTTCTGACCGTTGTGAATCTGTGTGAATTTACTGTTAGAATAGCTATTAAAGTGACCAAAATTTGGGATTGCCGTTTACATAGGATCTTAGAGAAAGAGCCATTCCACCAGTGTTCTAATCAACTACTGTTAGCCAAGTAGTACCTCAGAATAGGTGGAGGCAATCGATTACTGGTGTATCTGTGGATTGAAATAAAGTGTTTGGGAAATAAGGAAGTGAGATCTGTCCTTAAACCTGAATTAGTGCAAAACAGGACACATTTTCCTAAAGCCTAACCTACCTTCTTATTACATGTGGAGCCCCCTCAGGCGAGGATAAAAAGTGGGTGATAATTTCCAAACAGGGCTCAACTAATTGAAAATTCAAATTTGTCTCTAAAACATTTGGAATTATTTAACCCTTCTCCCTCGAAAAGAACTCTTACGACCTCTTACAACTTCCCCTGGTTTACGAAATTTGTACTGTGTGTTATTTGACTAAATGGTTTTTATTGGTCATTACGTAGGCTTTGAAGTAATCATATACGTCGTTATACGTACGAGCAACACTAGGCATCCTTGAGGATTCAGATCACGCTAGTTTTTTCTGAACTTTCATTTCTTTTTAAAAGTTTTAAGACTTTAATTTCAGATTTCAATTTTTCTCGCATTAATAGAACGTTGGAATAAAATGCCAAACGACATAGCTGAATTAGGGTTGCCTGCATAGGTAGGGCCCAGGGATATTAATCCTTCTAGCTTGGAAGCGCAAGTTCTACAGAAATTGACAGACACTCTTTCCGAATTTAATTCTGCGATTAGGGCATTAGTAGTTGCCACTGCATATAGCTCAGTACCAATTTATCATGGACTTCCCTCAGAGTCGTTCGAGGAGCACCTCGAAAAATATGACCGCTTTTGTCAGGTCATGGACTTTGATGAGGGACAAAAGGTTCTGACGTTTTCAAGTTCGCTCAAAGGAAGAGCTCTAGAACAATTTCGGTCAGTACCTAAACTTAGTCGCGGAACATGGGCCGAAATGGTTGAGGCCGCGAAAAAGGTAATGATTCCTCCGCACACGGCGCTTCATGCGTCGTCGCTCATGTTTCAGGTGAAACAAGAGGAAGGAGAAACAGTTATGGATTACCTATTGAGGCTTAATAGGTACGCACGATTAAGTTTCACGGAAAAGGATGGCTTTTCTGAAAGTCAGCTAGAACTGTTAAAATTACGTTTATTTCTTTTTGGATTAAGAAGTGATTTGAAAGCTCGTATGCCTCCAGGCTGTAAAACCATGGAGCGCGATGTTGAGAAAGCTTTGCAGGCTGAGGGTGAGTACCCCGGTGAAGCCTACCCGTCATTCATTGAACCTAGTTATCGCAATGACAGAGATACGTCTGCAGCCATCGCAGAAGCTGAGAAAGCCGTTAAGGAGTTAAGGGTGAAATTCGAAAAGTTTGAATTAGACTTTAAGCAGAGCGCAAATTTAATCAGAAATGGAAAAGGACGCGACTTGCCTCCTGGAACTATTTGCTTAATTGCAACAAACCGGGGCATGTTCGTCGCGAGTGTCGCCAACCAGGCGGAGGAGCTCATCGACCCAACAGTCATGGCTCTGAACGAAACTTTCAGAGAAGATCTGATGCAGGTCGGAGCATTCATGACAATTCAAAGTTCCAAAATAGCAGAGAGGAAAATTACGACCAAAACGGTCGTGGAAAGCGCTACGGGCGGGATAACCGAAATTATCACAGCAACCGTACTGATGACTATGACCCCAGAGGAGAGCGCTGCGATAGGAACCAGAACTGCGACCGCAGGGAACAGGTTAGAGATTTGTCCCCTAAGATGAAAATGGAATACGAACCAAAATTTGCTTTTTCTAGAACACAGAATGAGGATCAATATTATGAGGACAACTTTGGCCGGAATCGTTTTTCCGATGCTTTGTACTCAGCTAGCAGCTACTATCAGACCGGATACCCGGCAAGAGTATGGTATTACTCTCCTCGACATAGACGGGATTCTCGATCAGACTCATCTGGGCAGTACTCGGTTAGAACTACACGAAATGTTTCCAAAAATTGTTTCATGCACGCCGAACGCTGTCTAGCTTCGCCGCATTTTCAGCACAAAGTTCTTGTGTGCCGTCGTCCTTTGGTTTGCACCTGTCGTGCACCAGAAACCTACAATAGCTTTAGGGAGCCAATTCCCCGGCCTCCCAGTGCAAGTTCATTTACTTCAACGGAGGAGGAACTATTTGCCCCCGTGCCTCGTCATTCGAACCATATGTTAAACTCGAAACGAGAGAGTACCGTGTCTGAGCCTATTGTTGATACCAACACAGTCGCAATTCAGTGCAGTCTTGAAATGTCAGAGGAAAAGAATAGTAATGCAAACGTCGAGGAAACTGAGTCAAAAAATGCTCGGACAGTCTCTCCTCTGTTATTATGTTTCTAGTGTGGACGCACACAGTTGCACTGCAAAATCTGAAAAGGTCGCCCTTCCAGTCGCTTGGGTCATGTTGGCCTTCCTGTTGTCAAAGGTCTATGCGCAGACACAGGAGGACACAAATTCCTTAAGGTTTCTTGCAGACTCAAAGTTTGGCAATGTTTGGTCCCGGCAACAACTCTTGCCAGATGCTTTACTAGGAGCTAGCCAAAATTACGATTGGAATTTGTTGCACTTGTACAATGAGAGTAGTGATCATTTCATGGCATTTTGCGCACAGAAACCAGCAAATTGGAAATGGCGCACAAATACAAAAACTAAAACGTCAACTACTGAGTTAGTATCAACTCCCACCACTTAGTCATTCGTCCCCTGCCAATAAGGCCAGTAAAGCAGGCAGATCCTCAGTACCAAACGTTGAGAAACTATTCTCCGAAAGCCCGTTGCTTTCTTATGTTAGACCCATTTTTCGGAATCCCTTCAGGAACATCCAGAGTGAAATTGTTCCCTCAGACCCTATATCGGGTCGTCAGTGCTCGTCTGAGCAGTGAACTTAGGCGTTAAATATACCTGTGATTTGTAACATAGCATTCGTTGTAAAGTTTGTAACAAAACTTATTTGCCAAATTGAATGAATTTTGTATGCGAAAATTCCAAATACATGAAATAGACAAAATTAAATAAGAAAATCATAAAAACGTATTTTTATTCTTAATAATTTGTCTGTCGTATTAATGGTTTATTTGTCGTATCAATTGTTTATCTGTCGTATTAATGGTTTTTCTGCCGTATCAATAGTTTGTCTGTGGTATAAACTGTTTGTCTGTCGTATCCGTATCAATACTTTGTCATATCAATAGTTTTCTTTAGCATCAATAGGCTGTCTGTCCAATCAGAAGTTTGTCTGTCATATGAAAGCGAATATAGATCACTAAAAAGAGTTACAGCAATAGTTTTTCCTGTGTGTAAGTTTAACCGTTTGAGTGCTGAAAGCTTGTGTGTTGTACAGAACTCGGAGTCAAAGATACACTGTGTCGTCATGCCGTGTTCTGATTTGCCCATCCATGAGGAGTATGTAGTAGAATGTCCGCTTTTATGTGATTCTCCGGATTCAGTCCTGTTAAATCCACAATTAGCACAGACATGGTATCCTTGATAGATCGTCTGATTGGTCCGTTTACAGAGTCCGGAGCCTTACCCATAGGATTGGTCGAGATATTTATTGTTTGTTTCATAGGACCATAGGAATTGGCCCCATGCATTGCATGTTAAGCATGATGCGTATCATTGCATGATAAGTTTTATTCATTATTATTATTATTTATTTATTCATCCAGAGATGCCCGGTTCTCTGTACTAATTGTTTCTGTAGATATTCGTTATCATATCATAGTGTTCCCACACAGATCTGCACTGCTCATCTCCCTCTTCTGTTCGCGTCCTTCCGCCCCAAGTCACGTATACGGTCTCGCATGCCTACTGATTATGATGTTGAGTATCACTGTCCTAACCGCTTGTGCCTGCCTGATCATATGCATGTTTTGAAAGCTCGTTTGGAGCGGAACCGCCTGTAATGTCACCATCACGATTTGCATGTTTTTAGATGCTTTCGCTTGGGGTTCACCCTGAATTGCCGCCTGACTTTGCATGCCCTGACTTGTAACTGTTGTTTGCATGTTACTATTTTTTGTGTCTACTGATGTGTTCCCGTAAGAACTGATTGTAGTGATTAATTCTGGTAGATCTTGTCAGCCTTGTAGTGTTACCCAGATATTCGCCCATTCCCTACTTTATCCTTTATTATCCTAAGCCTTAAGGAAACTTACGGGAATGCACGCCTGCTTGCATGTTTAGATACGTACTGCACTGATCCGGATCTGCAATTGTTAACATGGTAATTGTAACATATTAGCTATGGATGGAATGTACTGATTTTGAATAGACGGCAGGAAAAGCTCCTGATGTACTCTGGTTCAGAAATTAAACGTAGAAGGGAAAAACGAGATCCTCAGTCGAATTATGCATGAACTGAATAACGTTTAATAACTAGACGATTTTTGACGACAAATCGGGATTTTGGGAAATGGTTACTGATTGCTTCAATACGTTGTCTATGTGTAGTAATCGACTGATCGCTCTGTTAATGTTTTTGTTGTATAGGGTCTGTGTTTATTGTGCCTAGACTAATCGCTCCATGTTAGTTTGTTGTTATGTTATTAACTGCATCCTGTTGGACACAAATTCCTAGACATTTGGCTGACATGAACATCACGCAATAGAGAGACTGTATGCTAGTACTTTTATCAGCTTGATTTCGAAGAACTTAGGTTTAATTAACTATGAAGATGAACACGAATAAACTTGGGATTAGTAGGTCTTGTCCGGCCCGTGCTATGTGTGTAATATTTTTAGCTTGATATTTTTTGAAGATTGGCTGCCACCACCCCTGCACCTGCTTGGATTCCTTCGTCCACCTTAAACCAAGTTTTAACTAACACTTGTTTTCTCTTTTGCTTAATTTTTGATGATTGAATACTGAATTGCTTGCACCTCATACATGCACACATTGACTCTTTCCTGAATTTGGCTAACTCTGTTAACGGGAAAACTAACCTGATAAGTCTAATCGATGAGTGTTTCAAGTTAATGTAGGCACACTAACACCTTATTTGCACCGCACGCTCACACCACGTTTTCTTTGTGCTTGCACACGCTGATTTTCCATTTTACTTTTGCCTTGGGTTTAGTAGTAACTGATAGAATATAGAAAAGGAGCTGTAGAATTCGCAAATTGTTAATCGTGTGTGCTTTAGCTTGTTTATTTGTGTTGCTTATTTGTTTGTGTTCGCTTATAGGCTGTTTTGCTAGCTGTGGTTTTTCTTTTTGGTTGGTCCGTGGTTCGATTCTTTTGATGATTGGTTGGTCCGTGGTTCGATTCCCTGGTTCGTGATGCCAACAGCAACGGCGTTTCTCCAATTGAATGGCTCTCTGAATCTGGGAGCCTGCTGATCGACCGCGCACTCTAACCGCGGTCAGCTCCACTCATCACCGTCTCTTTGCTTAGGACTATCGTGCATCAACCAACTACCTGACTGAATTCATGCTGAAGGTCCCTCTCCCCACTCACCCGCTGTCGGTGCCCCGGCCAATACGTCTTTTGGGGCCCCGGAGGCTCTGATCGAGGCGGACTATAACCGATCACCTTCCCATCCTACCTTTAATCCTGATTTCAACCTTTCACCATAAGAGCTCTGACCGACGTGGACTGTGACCGGTCAACTCTACTCTACTTCACTCTCCTGCAACTTGTTATGGCCACCGATCAACCGAACTACGAAAATTAATCTGCCACATTTATGGACCGATACGGCATACTGTTTGTACATAGTTGTTTGCATGTGATTTGTTGCCATTTTCACTGTGTCCATATGTGTCTGTAATCCTCCCTCCCCCTAGTGAAAGATTACCCCATTTTTTGCGGGAAGTAGTGTGAGGGAAAGTTGAAAGAATGACAATTTGGGAAGCTACGGAACTAAGGCTAATCTACAATTTTCATAGTTTGAGTCGAATTTTGATGCTAGTTTGGGTTTGCGTATCTGTGTTTTGAGTTTGAATGTCTGGTCCTTCTTTGTCTTAAGTATCTGTTGTACTGGGATTCTGTTGAACAAATTTTGGGGTTTTTGTGCGGTTATGTAACTTGTTTTGATCATTTGGTCTTTGTTCATTTTGGGGAAATTCTTAAGACTCTTACTTCTAAAAGAAAATGGTATTTTAAATCAAATTCCTTAATACTAAACTGTTTAATTGAGGTGGTTAGGCAATTTAGAGTTTGTTGGGGTTAATCAGGATTATCGAGAATTTTGCTGGAACCCCACGAGCCCTAAGGCAAACCCATTAGCGTCACGGGAGAGTGACGCATCTTTGTTCCCACACAACATTCGCCTCACATCAAGGAAACACAAAGGTTTTTCCGACTACAGTACGACACACTACACGTCACACACCTGGGAGAGTCGAGGGGCGGAGCTAAGTTTTTGACTGACAGGTCTTCCCCAGTGTTTGGACAGTCTTGGGGTTGAGCTCAAAAAAGTTGGTCGGTCGTTTGGACCGGTGTTTAGTCTATGGTATAGGCCGATAGTGCCTGAGTGTTATTAGTTGTTTGGCCCGCGGTGCCGAGAACCGCTGCAGCTGTTTCTCTCACGTGCCCTCGACTCGACCTGTGTACCCTCTTGTTAGCTCTTTTGGAGTTTTAACTGGATCATTTCCTTTTTGATCTGGATCATCAAGGTAACGAAGGTGATTGTAAACCTTATTCTGTTTGAGCAAGTAAGTTAAGACGATTTCTTTCGAAATTTTGGAAGGCAACAAAAATCATATGGGAAGAGTTCTGTTTGTACTTCGGGTAATGTGCTATATTAGTTTCACTGTCTGTAATGTTTATTTCCAAAATTCCCTCATGTTCTAGTTAACAGTTATATCTGTAAAAGATTACAGCTGCTGTTTACCTTCTGTTTAACAATAATAGACTGTGTTCTGACCGTTGTGAATCTGTGTGAATTTACTGTTAGAATAGCTATTAAAGTGACCAAAATTTGTGATTGCCGTTTACATAGGATCTTAGAGAAAAAGCCAATCCACCAGTGTTCTAATCAACTACTGTTAGCCAAGTAGTACCTCAGAATAGGTGGAGGCAATCGATTACTGGTGTATTAAGTGTATTAAATTAAGTGTTTGGGAAATAAGGAAGTGAGATCTGTCCTTAAACCTGAATTAGTGCAAAACAGGACACATTTTCCTAAAGCCTAACCTACCTTCTTATTACATATATATCATTTGAAAGTTCGAAATGACAACATTTTAGTGATATAGTCAAACCTTATGCACTTTCTAGTACATAAGGAGAACTGCTTTGAGTGACATAGAGTGACATACACAGACAAGACCATAAACAATTTTAAAATTGATTTCTGAAATTTGTGCAAATTCTCTTCCTAATAGAATAAGCTTGCAATATGCTCGAAGCACGAAGGCATAAATCTGGGGGGGTCTTCTTAGCGTGTAAACATACAACGCTGACATTTTTCAGAAACAGGCGTTTTGCCAAAGTAAATGCTATTGCGTGGGCTAGCGAAGTCATACCGCAAAAATTTTAGAGCATTATGTTGGGTAGAACGTGACCTTTTAAGGGTATAAACATTATGTAGTTAGCTTAGGGTAATCTCTTACAAAGCCGGCAATAAAACACCTTTCCACGAAAATTCTAGGAATTTCACCATTCATCAAAATGCCTTACGAACCCAACCCGAACTCAATAGGCAGTTAGATAGAACTAATAAGATGTTACGTCAGTAAGAGAATATTCTACACAAGCTTAAATATAAATCTAAGGCGTCGTGCTTTGTTTTTTCAAATTTAAACAAGTTACGTTATTCACAGATTTTCAACAATTTTAAAATTAAGTTCACAGAATTTTCGTTTCAAGCAAAACCCCAGAAAAACTCTTCCGAGTACATTATGCATCAAAGACGTGTTTGCAAAGTATCATCAATGTTTTGGCTGACCGCTAAACGAAATTTTAAGTCATTTATTAAACCGCTTTCTGGTCCAAAATGATCAAACATCATCTGTGTGAGTTTGCGTTGATTAGCTGCTGATTATTTGGAAGCTGACATTGAAAACTTCAAACATACTGCCAAAACTCTAACCGAGCCGTTAGTTCCAGCAGAATAAATTACACTCTTCATATTGCCATCCTCTCAAATTAAAAAAAATTAAACTGTTTTTTCGAAAACTTTTGAATTGAATAATAAGATGAGTAAAGCTTCCCTTTCCTGTTGAGCCGGGTTATTTTGCAGCAGTATAGTGGATTTACCGTCCACTTTGAACTTAAACAGTGCACAGATTAAGCCGTTCTTTAGATTTACTCTTAGGTTTATTAAGAGCACATAATAGATAAGAGTGTGACAGCTGGCAGGTTCTCTGTTATCAGCTGCAGGTACATGCTATGTTTGCTAACGGCTGACCCCCCTCAAATGTGTATGCTCACTTCAAAGAAATTAGAACGCTATCTTTGCGTGTTAAAGCTCGCAACAGACGCACATTGAACCAACTGAGTAGTTGTGCTTTCGAGCTTCAGCATGCAAGCGTAGATGGCAAATTTGTTTGGTGTGAACATACACATTTGAGGGGGGTCAGCCGTTAGCAAACATAGCATGTATCTGCAGCTGATAACAGAGAACCTGCCTGCTGTCACACTCTTATATATTATTGGCTTGCCGCTACTTCCGAAGGAAAAGGGCAAACCATTATTCTCGTCGTGTTATAATAATAATTATAATTATAATTATAATTATAATTATTATTATCATTATTATTATTATTATTATTATTATTATTATTATTATTATTATTATTATTATTATTATTATTATTATTATTATTATTGGGTTGCCGCTTTTCCCCCTAGAGTTGACCGATTGGGCTGAAATTTCCAGTGGACGCTTGGGGTGTGGTGGTGAAGTGTTGACTGAAGCGCGGGCTGTCCGATAATTCCAGGATTCCGGGAATGACGAATCCCGGAATTTTTTATAATGGTAAGAGACCAAGGGAAACGTAAAAATTTTTTGTCTCAGATTTCGCTTAAAAGTTGGGCAAGGGTAAGTCGAAAGCGCTGATTTCGAAACTGAAATCGAAATTTCATTTGTGTTTACTTTTGCAAAATTTCCTGCCATAAAATTTTATTTTTGTGTCAAGGTTGCTATACGTGCTGGCTTGAAACCGTGGAATGCGGTTGCCAGAAAAGGATGAGCTATATGTCAGTTTCCGGGGAGGGATACCTTCTTTCCGCCTTGAATTGAACTAATTCGTTATTTGACATGACAAATTTGTCGAGCCATCCCTTCTTTCAAAATCTTGGGACCGCCTCTGTATATCTGAAAGTCTAGTGAAATTCTAATAGTTGCTCGACTGTGCTCAAGTTCAGGTGGGCAAGTTAGGTATTCTCTAAAATTAGCTTTCAATTATATTGCACTTTTATTGGAAAAATAGACCGAAAATAAATCTTTTCATCTTTTATACAGCTTTTCGTTAGGGGCTCCCGCTTCCTTTCTAATTAATTTGTCTTGATCTTGGTGTTGTGCGTATGGTGATGTTTTGTTCTTTTAGTTCTTTTCTCAGGATTTCCCTGCTGTATTTGTTTTAGTCTTGTGTAGACTGATTTTGCCAAACCATATTGCCAAAAACACCAACCAAATCAAGTCGCACAGCTACCGTCCTCTAGCAATACAGCAAAAATAGCATAAGTATGTCGCAATCAAACTTTGAGTTTTTGCTTTAAAGATTCAACCTGATTTTTCGAAAAATTTTGTTCCTCTTATTTCTTGGCGGCGGGGTACTGTGTCTAATTGTGGGGAGCCGCCAAGGAAGACCAAATGAATATTGAAGGGACCCACCCGCACGGCAGCACTGTTTAAGCTGCGGAAAGCTCCAGCATGACTGAAGATAAAAAACCGAAACGGGAAGGATCACCCGTACCCGATGGAAACAATTTCGCGCCAGACGGGCACGGGTGCCAGAAAACATCTTTGGGATCTGTATTTGATGGGGTCCATTACTCCCCAAATTTTGTCATTTACTTGAAGACGCCGTTAGACTACTCTAACGGCGCGGTTAAAATTACTCGATTCGACGCTGCTTCACGTTTTAAAAAGTTATCCCAACTTGGTTAGTAATGCTAGTTAAATTTTGTTGATGGGGCTAAATATGACACAATTTATTAAAGTTACATAAAAACAAAACGTAAAAATCTTCGAAGCGGCATATAAGCGGAACTACGCAGACCTGTTGACCTGAAGAGGGTGATAAACGGCTGGCGACCGGCCGGCAGGTCAGGAATATGTGACAGTTTATGTGGGCTATCACAGAAAGTAGCTTCCTTCGGTCTGGAAGCTGGATAGCTGGGGGAAAAGGCAGCAGCCGGTCCGATCACAAATAAAGGTAACACTATTGGGGAGGGGGAGATTTTAGTGTTGAGTTTTGTTTGTTCATAAAATTGAAGAAATTAAATTTGCTATCAAGGAGAGCAGGGAGGGCTATTCCTTATTCGGTTTTTAGTGCCTTTTTCATTATATCAAATTAGCCACGTATTTAGAATAGGTAGGATAATTCTATTAAGTTTATAGCATGCTCGAAACATTAAGGTCAAACGCTCGCGGGGGTCTTTTCAGCGTATAAACAAAAGACCGCTGACAATTTACAAACACAAGCCTTTTCGATAAACTAAATGACATGCCGGTCGGTCGGTGATATGAAAGTCGTACAGCAGTAGATTTTATATCACTTTGTTGCGGAGAACGTGATCTTTAACGATGTAAAAATCACATCGTATGGTCAAGCCAATCTTTTGCTAATCTGGCAACAACGTTAAAGGTACTTTGAAGAACCCATGAATTCCCTAGTATTTACGTGTAAAGGCAATTCTATTGTCAAGTTGTTTGCCTTAATGGAACTATATAATATTTAGATCGTTAAAATGTGTGAAATATTCCTTGAAGGTCGTGTACTTTCGTACAAAGTCAAGATAAACGGTGAAGCAAAATTTACATTAGCTAACCAAGTGGCTTTCCAAAATGGAGTTAGTTGTTTGAAAAAGAGCAGGTTAGTGTTGGTTCTGTCGTTGTGGGACTAGGTTGGGTCCCTCTCTTTAATTATTGTTATTTGGCAGCTGTAATTCTCTAGGCTTGATGACCATAGTCGGGGCCCCCAGATTGAATCTAAGTTTTAATGACTTTATTGCGTATCCTGCTGTGCAATTTCCAATTCGAAGTCTAATAGAAAGGTCAAATAATGGTCAACTCTAATACACAGTTCTAATTGTAAAGGTATTTGTTGCCTCAGTAAAAGAGTGAATTTAAACTAAAAGAAGAGTTGCTAAGTTCGTGAGTGTGCGCATGTCGAACCTCGTCCCTAACTCGCTTACTCCCTAAACAACTACAGCAGGCGCCGGCAGTCCAAATTCGGTACCGTGAGTTTACTAGTTTTTGAACACAAAATATAGTTGACAAAAATACAGGAAGATAATTTTACATTTCACAGAAAATAAACATTTCCAGTAGCATACACGTGCAAACAATTATTACCTTAAACCCTAAAAGTTGAAAGGAGATACCCCAAAGTTTAGAGGGATTAAGATCCCCCGACCAAAATACCTGATAAAATAAATCCCCCGTTGAGCACGAAAAGGCAGGCGAGAACACGACTACTCCGTGTGAGAGATTCAACAAAACTAACTTTGCGCTGATTTTCAATGGCGGACACAGTTTAGCTAAGGAACCGAGGTTCCTACACAGAAGTACAATTTTTCATTTATCGTTCATAAAGATAACACTGCGTTTTGGATAATTTTAAATGGAAATCAAAGAGAATATCAGAAAATAGTTCACATAATGCAAGTAAAAATAAAGGGGCCCAGCAGTGAATGCATAAAAACAAATTGTAATCAAGTAAATGCAACTGACTTTTCATTTAAAATGAAACAGCTGGGAAAACTTGAACGTATTAATTAATGCAGATTAATTAATTTTATTTCCTTGAAATTCTATTTAACGGTGTGACAAAATCACTTGTTGCGCGCAATTAATAAAATAAGTTATAAAAAGATGAAAAAATTTGACTTGACTCTTTGATCAGTGACTTTGGCACGCTACAGGAGATAGTTTTATAAAAATTAAGAGATAAAGAAATCATTTTTAATTAACATTAATTGGTGTTTTAAAGCTTAGTTTTAAGCATTTCATTTTGAATGAAATTTCAGTTGTATTTGCATCATTACAACTTGTTTTCCTTATACATTCACTGCTGGGGCCCCCTCTATTTGGAATGTGTATTGAAACCGTGTATGAAAGTTGACCATCTTCGACCTTTCTATTAGACTTCAAATTGGAAACGTCACAGCAGGGTACGCAGTAAAATCATTACGGCTTAGACTTAATCTGGGGTCCCCAGCTATGGTCATCAAGCC
Source organism: Trissonchulus latispiculum (assembly GCA_030248195.1). Classification (NCBI taxonomy): domain Eukaryota; kingdom Metazoa; phylum Nematoda; class Enoplea; order Enoplida; family Ironidae; genus Trissonchulus; species Trissonchulus latispiculum. Next base: position 43,751 of record JASAND010020530.1, read on the forward strand.
ATTCTCTATTTTGTGTTTTATGTTTGATTATAATCGTCAAATTGAACCTTTCATGATAATTTTGTGAGATCTAGAGAATGTATATCGGAATTTTGTAAACTGGAGTAAAGTACGTGTTTTCTAACATTTAGTAATGGTAGTTTGTCAGATAGGCGCGAGGACGAAATTATTAGGCATACACGAGTGAATCCGCATAGATGTCAGTACTCGTTTATTTCATAATTTACACAGATACATCGGCAAAACAAATTTTTACAAAATATCAACTAAACAACTTGAAGATCTGCAACTTATTGCTGTAGGACTGTCCTTGCCTAAGGGACTTTTGGCGAATGGGTTAAACTAGTTAAATTTAAATTTAACTCTACCCTTTTCATGAATGGGTTAAATTTAACTCTTTCAACTCGCTCACGAGATTTTACATTCAATTTTAACCCGCGTCTCAGCACGGGGGTTAAACGAGTTAAAATCTTCTATCCTTTACATTGTTATAGCCTCATTTTGCGCGCGTAATAAAGCTTTAAAAATGACAAGATAATCGAGCAAATGAAAGTGCAACACATAATTTCATTGGATGGTTCATAATGCTTCAAAATTACTTAAGCCTTTGGCAACATTCTGCTGAATTATTTACGCTAAAGTAACGAAATAGGCTACTTAATAAAATAAAAGTAGACCGAATAAAATGTTTTAAGCATGCTCCATTTTTAGAAATAATAATCAAATAAAATTAATTAAAGTAAAATAATTAATTATCATTATAAATCGGTTCTAAATTATTTTTTGTAAGTTATTTAATACCACCTATAAATGCAAATTTGAAGTATGTATGAGAGCTGACAACATGAAAAGTCGAATCAACGGGTCATTACAACTAACCGAATGCTCAGTTTTTTCTCAAAAGGTGGATTAATTAAAGCTTTAATTTTGCCATGAAAATTACTGTAAACTTTGAAAAATTTGAATTTTTGACTTTTTGAAAGGACATCTAGACAAATGTTGCGCGAAAGCTGCAACTGGTATGTTCATCAGAATTACAGTACAGGATCAATTGTTAACCCAACTGTGATTCTAAGGGCAACCATTTCAATTCAAATTTGAAATATCTACTGAATTTTAATAAGCCAACATTTTTCTATTTAATTTTGCTGCATCTATCTGCTTTAGTATTAAAGTTTAGTTGAAATTGACCAAAATTGTTCAAGTTTTTAGGAAAACCAAGAGAATCCGATTTTGCTGAAAATATGACAAAGGTTTCTTGGGCTCTGTCGTGGTCTCAGCAAACGAACATTGTTTTTCGGCTCAACTATTCATTAGCACTTTATTGTAGGCTAAATTGCAATCTGGCAAAAGAAACAACGAAAACCTAAACCGAAACACTGTCTTTAGATTACTTTTCTGCGAACTCTGAAAATAAACAACTTTTCATGAAAATCGTAAAAATCTTTGGTTGGCTCCCCTTCAATTGCAGTTTTACTCATGTCGTTAGCCCCTTAAAAGTTTAAACTTTGCAATTTTGCTGCAGATTGGTCTATAATTTGTTGAAATGGAATGGATCCATGCTAAATTTCAGCAAAATCGGTTAAAAACTGCAGGTTACACAGGGATTCGCTCGGATCGCCCTAGTACAGGATGACGCTAAATTGACGATGTACTAAATGTCTATTAATAAATGAATAAATACCTTCTTTTGCTGTCGTCGAATTCTACACGTTTCTTTTTACGCCTTGTTTTTATTATGCTCTTTTTAGGTTCCGGCTGCAAGTAGTTTGTGCTAAGTTTATCGTGCTTATGCGAATACATGGAAAAGTTAAGCACATGGTTTTTTGGAGTGTTGTAACAAGACAGTGGCTTAAGGCTTAGCAACAAAAAGTTCAAATTAGACGACATCAAAACAAGCCACTTACACGATTCTTGCACGAATAAAATCGTGTAAATGAATCGTGTACACGATAGATTTTTAGCAGAATTTTGACTCTTTTCACGTTTGCAGAGAGTTAATTTTAACTCTGCCAGTTTTAACTCTTTTAACTCTATGATTTTTAACCCTGCAGAGTTAAAAGAGCTAAAAGCAGGCAGAGTTAAATTTAACTCTGTGCATTCATGAAAAGGGTTAAAAGAGTTAATTTTAACTCGACTCTACTCTACTCTACCCATGCGCGAAAAGGCACTAAGTTACAGCGTTTAATTTTATGAATACTACTGTCTTTGAGAACTATCATTGTTTACACTCTGAGAAGCACACCCTCAATGTCAATGAAAAGCACGCCTTTATGTTTCCTGCATATTGCAAGTTTAAGAAGGCTTAAACTTAGGAAGGGCTGTCTTACTGCTGTAAACTCTTCATTAAGCTGAAGTTAACTGACAAATATACTCCGCTGTGGCAAATATATATTTTCAGCTTCATGCTGTTTTCAGACTCTTCTTAAGTAACATTTATTCGAAGTATTCAGCGAAAAAATATCCACAGCTTGAACTTCTGCACATTGGCTTAATTTGAAGTTTTCAGTGTTGTCTTTGGATTCAAGTAGTCTTATAATAAACAACTTTCCAAATGTGTACCTCAATATATGATATGCATTTGTCAATTAATTGGAAAGCATTGAATGATTCTTTTCAATATCAAGTTCAAACCTTATCATCGTGAAGACATTGACCAGTCATTTAGCTGCAAATGGAATCAGCTAAATCTTAAGTGAGCAAGCTATTGAATACAATAATCGTCGTCTGCACATACCAAAGTACATCATAGGTGTGACCATCGCCCGAAACTGAGCCACCCGCAGCAGCGGCGAACTCACAACTGAATACACTGTAAATGATAACTCACAATGTTCTCTCTAGGTTGACAGGTATTAACAATAAAAGTTCCAAGCTGGTCGTTTTCTTTATTATTGTTTTCTCATGGTGATACGTAATGCATACAAATAACGTTGTAGCAAAAACAATGCTTTACCTTTTAATCTTAATTATATCCTGTTCCATTTTTCGGAAGGACAGCAAGTGCGTCAGTGCTACAACATATTCGGTACACAAATCAAGAAAGCATCAATTTACCAACATGACTGAATTTCTCAAGGTTTTCGTTCTGTGTTGTAGTTTCATTAGTCGAAGTTGATATCTTTGGCTACGGGATATTCTGTCAGCCAACTTTGGGGACTTAATTATATTTGCCAAGACTTTGCCTGACTGCTAAAATCTGCTTGAAAGCTTTGTAGAATTCTGCTACGTTTGAACTCTGTGGAAATTTCTATATTTGTGTACTAAAATGTTTTATTGACTCAAATCTAACTCTGGTTTGGACAATTGCTGCAGACTGGTCACCTGCTGCCCGTCAATACACTTCATTTTTTTAGAAGTAATTTTATTTCCCTTGTTACATTAACTCTGCCTTTACTCTTTCTTTACCCCTTGGCTATGCCGGCTAATTATGCTATGGTCAGACTTATACCTTGACATATGGAAAGACAAGCAGACGTTTGACACACGTTAATATGTTTTGAAGAACGGCGTAAGTTCTTCGCATAAATTGAATTAATAAATTAACAAGAGAGGAAAACCTTGATGACACAACAAATGGAGACACTGTTACACCTTTCCTACACATCCATCGTTCACCAGACCGGATTTCCTACCTTGGCATGGTCCTATGATTAGAGCATATAAAAGTAGAAAAGTATTTTTATTCAAGGCCGCTAAAACGTGCCATCACTCTCCTTCGCTTATCATAAGGTGTAATCATCAATGCATTGCTTGAAATGAAACTCATACTATTTTAACCAGCTGTTTTTGACGATCACTGCATATTAATCAGAACGGTGTCCGTTCAAAACGTCTAAAGTCAAAACGGCTAACGTTCATAACGTCTACCGACAAAACGTCTAACGACGAAACGTCTACTGACAAAACGTCTAACTTTTCTAAAATTGTGTCACACATTCAGTGTCACAATCAGAACATAACTACATAGTAATGCAATAAAATTAGAGCGGCCTTGGATTCGATGAAGGAATTTTGAGAAAACACTTGAATACCTACATCTGGGATTTGATGGGCAAATTGATTGGGAATGCCTCTTCCTTTCTGTGGGTTAACCTCTCTGTTTACCCTCCAAAACTTTGTGACAAACCCTGTATAAAACAGTTCAAAGGTTTGCATTGGTTTTTTGTAAATCTAATAATATGTTGTAAAACTTATCGTGGTAGTAATGGTGTCATCCAAAATGCTAATATGCTCACCATATGCCTCGTATCTGTCTGCGTTTTTGAACACAGGGGCTGCGACAGAATTCTCAGCGAATGGACACCTAGCACAGGTTTTGAATCTTGTCCTGGCCAAGCAATGACTTTGGTCTGCCAAGCTATGACTTAGCAAAACATAAATTTTAAAATTTGCGAAGAGGGGCCGGGTTACTATGCAGTTTTATCTGAAAATAAAATATCTTAATGTTACGCCTTTGACTGGGAATTGAAACTGCAACATTGTGATTCTGCGAATATGCTAATAGGTTCCACGATTACAAAACGGTTAAGAAATAATGTTTTAATGTAGCATTTTTTACAAGTTTCAAACGACGGTGAAAAATACAACTAACAACTGTGTTTAAACTGCACTTTCAAATGGTGTTCAAATGCTGCGACGAAGATGAAAATCTATACTTTTGACCTGGTGATTCAGTCAAAAAGATCCATTTCCTTAACTTCACTAAAATCATCTAATATCCTTTAAGTAATCTCTTTTTCACTCCCCATCTTTTTGTCACTTCTGATTCATCAGATAACCCACGTTTGCCCTCAATCCATCAGAGCGGATACATAGGCTTCCACTTCTCATATCTCGTTCTCCGTTGCTACAAATTAGGCTGACCTATGCCTGGCGTGACATGGTTACCTTAACATTCAGTTAAAGTGAGTCAATCATCGCATGCCAGAACTGTTTTCATGTTGTTTGTTGTTTGTTGATGCATGTTTTCTGTCCGTGACTATTGCTCTGCTGAATACGGTGTGAACCTCGGCGAGCAGCATTTCCGTCATAAATAACGGTCTCTTAGTCTCTTTGACCTACAGCCAATTGCTGGACACTTCGACAAAATGCAAATCATACCTCAGCAACGGGATAATGCTCTTTTTAGGTGCCTACTTCTTCACTTTTCTATGTCGGATAATCCGCTGTCGTAAGACCATTCTTTCCGCAGACCACTTAAAAGCTGAATCTTAAGGTTTGGCATATGACTATTACTTCTACATACTGCAGCTTATTTATTTGCAACTTCGAGACGATTACACAGTAGGTATATACTGCAGTAATGAATTTGGTTGAAAAGAAACTGAAGTCACTACTGAAATAAAATTGGAATAAAATGCCTGAGCTTAATCCAGGTTTTGATTTTGTGTTCGTTTTCGATTTTGTTTAATCTTTACGAAAGCCCGTACTTCAGGCTGACCAGACGGGAGTATGTTCCCTCTGCATTCATGTCGCCCGCAATCACGAAATTTTGCTCACAAGAAGAAAGGAAAATTAATTTTACAATTGTTCCAAACTTCAAGCAATTTCAATCGAGCTGAGTCAGTTTTCAGCTGAAAACGTTAATCAATCTCTGAAAGGCTATTATGGTTGTTCCAAAAAGTCCCCTCAATACTGGTATGGTTACTATCTGAGCATTTAAAGGAGTTGGAGCTGACGGGTAATACTTCATACTGTAAAAACAACATTATTATGAAACCTGAAAATGCAGCTATATTTTATTGTGGGAAATGTTAAAGCAGTTAATGTAGTTTTATGAAATAGGTAATTGTCCACACTTCTGTGCCAAGCAAAATAATTGGTTGAATTCTTGATTCCAAAGTCCGCTACTCGGCCGCTAAACTGGACGACACTAGTCCATAGTCAATAGGCCCTGTACTAAGTCAATAACTACATGACAAAATCAATATCAGGAAGGTATATGAGGATGATTGCTTTCAACTTATGACATGTTGATTGAAATGTCAATTTAGTCAAGCCATACCGATAACTTCTATCTGATTGTCTGGCAAAGCATTATCTCATTATTTTCCAACCTAATTTATTAGACTAGAGATATTTTATGAGAGTGAAGTCTGGAGAAATAAGTTTCTTATTTGGAATTGATTGAAATGGGGGGGTTTTGTTGGTTTAAAAGGTTATACGTGGAGTGTTTTGTGTGGTGTAGAGTGGAAAGAAAAGTTGAAAGTGGTGGAGGAAAAAGGCGCGGGAGTATTTGTGTAGGTCTGTTCAAACTTCTTGTTGCAAACTCTGTTTCGTCAGCTTGTCTGGGTTGCGATACTAGACGGTCCTCCTAGCTCATCTGGATTGTTGCAATGTTTTATGCAGATACGTACCTGGACAGTAAAACTAAAGCCGACCTACGCTTTTAATTTTAGATTCTAGATCTGTCTAGTGTTTATGGCTTCCTTTTGACACAGAGTAAAATAGCAAGCTACATAACAAATGAATCAGCTAACTGGTTCAGAACAAAACAAAGTTATATTCATTATTAAAATCGAGGTGATTGTTTTTTGTGCCGCTATTTCTGGTGTCATTCTGAAACATGTGCTTAACTTCCCTAAACTCCTTCAAAAAGCCATTTAGGCCCTGTTGATCAACTGTTATACATCCTCGGATAGCATTGTCATTGTATAGAATCACCACGGTGAGAGGAAACTTTATAAAATGTAAAATATTAAAAGACTTTAAAGATTTCAATATATGGGTTTATCTGGGGTTTTGTCTGGAATATGTGATATTTGTGATTATCACATATGTTTCAGATAGGTGGCAACTGGCAAGCTCCTTTTTTCGGCAAAATTTGAACAAATCTGAAAAGACACAAAGTGAATCAAGAACGAATAGGATCGGTTAAGGTTCATATAATTTTTTGTTAGCTGTTTTTCGTTTTCAAAAATTCTTCGATCACTACCGCATTTTCAAGCTAAACTTCGAGCAGGTTATCATACAAAAGTCTCCTTTTTCATTTTCCGCACCACTTTGGCATGATCATGAGATAACATGGAAGGATGAGGTGGGGTGCAGATACTCCCCAAACCGATAAAAACAAAAAGACCATTTCAATAAGAAAGGCAAAAGAGCAGGCCCTCTCGCCAATAATATAAATTGTGGAAGAACCTTCTGAGGTTTGTTTTCAAACACTGATCATCTGTTAGCATTAATATTTTTAAATCTTAGTCATTACTCCTGAAACATTTTTAAAATTATTTCTTAAAAGTTTCAAAAACCTTTAATTGTAATATTTCGAAAAGCAAGTTACAATTTTACGAACTTAGGGGTTAACCTCCTTAATTCTTTGAAATCTTTCACTGGAAAACCCCTCGCAGACCACCTGTAAATGTAACTCATGTATACACAATACCATGTTTCTATATCATTGCATTGATGCTTAAAAGTGATACCTTATCAGAAGATTAACTTTCAACCCGCTAAATGCCTTCTCCTGTGTTAATGCTGATGACATAACGGTCTCGAAATGTTTTCTGTCAAGCAATACTGTGGCTGGTCAAGGTTAAAAACCGGCAAAGGACAGAGGATTTTCAAAACTGGAACTGCTGACAAAGCGCAAGCGTATATAATTCTAATGCTTATGATCAAGAGGGCGCATCATACCGCCTAAGAAATAAGGGCTAAGACAATGCGATGGCCTCTTTTTAGTGGTCTTTCGAAAAGATTCTTTTAGGTTGTTCTTTTGTCAAAGTCAACAAGAGTTAAGGCAAAAACACGGAATTATCAGCCAAACGTTGGAATAAAAAGGGAGACCGCAGCGTCTATGATTTAAAAAGGAAAATAATTGGGACTCTAGAACTTGCAAACAGATTCAAAGGTTCAGTGCTCAAGATCTCAGATCTTGCTATAGTTTTGTTGATTGACGGATTTGTGCCAATTGGTGGGATGTCTAACTTTTTTCTTGAACAATATGCATAAAATATAGAGTTCAGCTTTGAGGGCATAGATCATAGCTATCACATTGAGTTCATAAGTAAAGGATATGTTGTAAACAACCGGCTACCTGTGCCAAAAAATTTGATTTTCTGCATAATTATTCTGAATAATTGTCGTTAACATTCCCCCTCGACATGGCCTGGAAAAATTTGGCACAAAAACATTGATTTTATGAAAACTTTGAAACTGAAAATATCTGTCGCAGTCACAATTTCAGACTTAAATTGGGAACACAAAAATTGTATGGAAAATCAGTGGTGAACATGATAACTAATTTTGGACCAAAGCGCCAATACCCCCCATTAGAAGAAAAAGATGAAAGAAACCACCAAATTAGGCCAAATCAACACAGCAGTAAATAATGCGTTCAATTGTGAAGAATCAAAATTTATGTATTTGCCGACCTTCTTATCTGGCAGAGAGCAGGTATTAGAACTACTACTAATCCACTGGAATTTCGTGTATCGGTGTCTATAATGCAGCATCCTCTAGTCTGCAAATATAAGATGTTTTGTGAAGTCAACAGATATCCCAAGGGGCATTTCACCAGAAAACACAGTTCCAATACGCAAAAAGCTACTATATCTGATAGATGTTTTTCTTTATAACCATTGCTACTACTACATACCTGACTAATTTTGATCTAGCACGACCATGGCTATTATTATTATTATTATTATTATTATTATTATTATTATTATTATCATTATTATTATTATTATTATTATTATTATTATTATTATTATTATTATTACAAGTTCAGTTGATGGATTTTTTCAATATTAATTTTTTGTCTGATTTAACAAAATATGCGCCTGAGAGTTTAATTAACGACCAAATTCGATAAAATCAAATTTGTACTAAGATTTATTCCTTGATGAAGTGAAAATTTATATATTCCCACTGGGAATTAACAAACATTCTGATTCCTTGAAGCGCGGAGTCGGCCTATCATCAAGATTATAAGTTCAGCTTTTGGAAATCCAGTTTCTACAGGCAACAGCGTTAAAAGCGTTTCATAAATCCAGCAAAAACATTACGGGGCATGTTGAATCCCATTGTAAGTGACACTTTGCAATTGTTTCTTACACGGTGTCCGGCATTTCGTGAGTTATTCTTTCCGCGACATTTCAAGTTAATATTGTATTGCATATATAAACTAATGCTATTATTAATCATTATACAGATTCAAAGAATCTGCGTTTTGGTGAGATGATAAATGAAGAAAACGCAACTTTTACAAACCTAAATCATAGCTTTTGTTTTCTAATTATACCACTGGAGCGACAGATCTATGGAATTTCCATAATGACGTTGGCAATTTTCAGCTTAGTTTCCTACGGCGTTACTTCATACGTAATCCTTCGCTCAAAACTACATCTCTATCCATTTTATCGCTTACCAGTATCGCTAGCTGTCTCCTGCTGTATATCAATGGTTATACAAGCTACCTATTGTGCCCCTAGGGTTTGGGGATCCTGCCGTGCCTATATTCCTCTGAACGGATACGAACCAGTCGCAAGAATACTGACAGAAATTTCTTGGAATTCCACGCAAATACATTCGCTCATTATTGGAGTGGAACGGTACTCAGTTTTCAACACTCTAAACTGGCACCAACGTTGGTTCAGCAGGCGGCATACGAATATCATAATTCTCTGTATAAATATTGCCTGTCCTGTGCTGGTAATTTGTCATGAATCTTTTAACTGTGGTATAACGTTTCATGATTGCTGGAAGATTGTGTGTTCTGGACTCCCGGCAGTATTTATGGCAGCTTTTAACATTAGCATGCAAGCTTCAATTCTGCTAGTTTATGCCTCTTTGCTTCTTCGGCTTAGAATCTATTCACGCCAACTAACCATCAGAAGAAAATCGTTTCTGAGGAACCGCAGTAGTGTACTTTCTGTGCAGTTCTCAATAATAGCGGCACTGTATTTCTGCCAGTACGTATCATTCAATCTTTTTCCTAAACTCGCAAAAGCCAAGCTCATAGCTCCACTAAGAGCTAGCATTTTTGGAAATAGCTTCATTTTGATAAATCACATATTTGTGCCAATCACATACTTGCTCTTCTCATACGATGTCCGCCGGCATGTCCGCAGCTTCATGTTTAATAGTGTATTGTCAGCATCTAGCGTCAGCTTTTCACGGCAACACCGCTATGCTCATACACACAGCTGTCCTGGTGATACTGCAATGGAAAATAGTAGATGCAGTATTTCACTACAACGAAGGACTGTGAATGAGACTGACCTTAAACCTATATCTTGAGTATGAATATTATGATAGTACGAATGTCATTATTAATATCCTATGATATATACAGGATGGCAGAGTAAACAATATACGTGCAGAAATGTGCATTGGTCATCCGTGAGAATTGAGCTTTATTCGATTGTATGTTTGATAACTAATGCAAACAAAGAATTTAGGGTAGCTTCTAAATTGGAAAGTTTACTTTATGGCTTATTTATTGATTTTAGGGCACAGGCGTTGAGAAGCTTTGACCACGAAAAGCATTTAACGGCCGATAAAATGAATTTGGTACATTTGCGAGCAATGGTCCAAGAAAAAAGGTTCGCGACAATGAGAGCTTTCGATTGATATAAAATTCAACATATTTCGAAAAATTTGAAAAATTGCTATTTTTGAGATTATGGTTGTCAGACATTCATATTTGACCCTAGCGACCAACTGGCTGTACTAACCTGCACCATTTGTACCTAAAAGTGATCTAAGTAGTACCAATCATGGTGCGCAATTAGATAATTTGACATTTTATAGGTCTGTGTTGCCATCGCCTTCTGTTATTTGCCAAAAACACGAATTTTCGAAATTTTCCCAAGAATTCAGAATTCTGAGCCGGAAAAATCTCGAAATAGGGCAGAGCTAACCAGGATCACTTGGTACCGTTCGAAATGTCTAGATCTCCAATTGACTGACCTCCAATTTCAACGTTGCAAAACAATCAAATTGGGACGTACTCGAACTTCAAAAATTAATTAAAATTTTTTGAAGGCCTAAATTAAACTTCTGCTTAAAACAAATCAGCCTTGGAGATCGTATTTATAATAGAAGATTAACGCTGAAGTGTTACGTTTTGTCGTTGGTGAGATTTCTCTGGCGCACGGAAGAAATCACCACTTTTTCGGTTCCCTTTGTTTAACACATGTTGACATCAGTTTTGAAGTGAAAATACTCACTTACGTAAGAGATTCGGCTTTAATTTCAAGAAACCGGTTAAATGTACTAGTCGGACAACAAATAAGTGAAAATGAACAAAATCGGAGATGGTCGAAAAATCGGCCAAAATGGACCCCCCCCCCTTAAATCATATATAAAACCCCTATAGCCATTGGAATACTACAACAGAATTATTAACATATAATTAACATATAATCACAAAATGCTCGATAGCACGGCTCACTAAATTTGCAAACTAAAACATTGCAAATTTAACTATTTGTCAATAATATTCTCAGCGAAGATGAAGCCATAGAACATATTTGAAAGTTGCAGCTGGACAGAGATGAGAATGAGATGAGAATGTGAGAATATTTAGTGAATATGTATTACCGATCCACATCATCATGCATGATATTTTAGCAAGACTTTATATACTGTGTTGAAATTATATTTCATACTATATTTTATATACTGATGTACTAAGATTGAAGTTTTAGACGAATCATTCATTCTATATGGCATACAAGGTGCTGCTAACTTCTTGCTTCTGGTCGGCAACCTTTACCTGCTTAATGGATCTACCTTACTTGACATTTCTGTTAGTCTAAAAGACAGCAAACCTGGAGACTGGAAACTTAGAAAACGAGATACTGCCGTTATTGCATTATGCCAATATTGAGAGAACAAGAAAAGATGTATCCTCCCTGAATGGACAGGAATTTGTGTCATATCTAGAGTATAAAGTTTTTCCGATATTTTCGACAAGGCGTTTTTTCATTTTTCGACATTTTTGAGCGCCTGCCCTTAGTGCTTTTTCGTGTATGTCAGTTAGTGTTTCATGCAACAACGACAGAATCGTATAATCAATTTTTGTCCTCTTTTTGTTTTTCTGAACCTAGTCAATTAAGATATCTATTCGCTATATATCTAGATATCTAAGATATCTAGCTTTTCCTTTTATTACTGATGTCTGCAGTGTTAGCTTACATCTACTTTGTTTTACAACTTCTCAAGCCTTTACTTCCGCAGATCCATAAATTTCTTAACAGTTAAAATCTTTCTTTTTTAATGATAAATCGTAGTGTATCTTCTATGGCCGTAGGATTAAGAAAACATCTCCGTGGATCAGATTAGATTTTAATGAGCTCAAAATTTTTTGATAGACAAAATAATGTAAAATAAACAAGTTTTTGCAAATATGCAACATTTTAAGTGTAATTTGCAAAAACGTTTTTGAACCTTCTGTGAAATCTTTATTGTAGCTTTACATGATGATTGCAATGTGCAATTCAAGACACTAGATTATCGGAGATATCATATTTTAGTTCATTGATGAAGAAGTTTCTTGAGGACATGTTCTGAGTTGGCGGATATCCGAATATTTCCAAGTATTTGGGAACGCAAAATTTTGGATACTCTGATATGAAGGAAGGGAGAAGATGAATATTTAGAGCGTGGTTATGTGGCAGGAATTAAGTGGTTATAGAAACCAAATAATAATATTTATATATGTGCTTTTCGTATATTCATCACTTGAAAACATATCCGTTTTTCATTACTTGTTTTATCTGGAAATACCACATTGATACTAATAAATTTGTTTTAGTCTAACTAACAAAGTATTTCAAAGCGCTCACAGAACGCCTTTTCTTCACCGCTTTAGGCAGTTTTCTGATGCTTGCTGTGATTAATAAAAGCTGAGTTAATGACTGCCTGCATTCATTGAAGCTGAAAGTCCTAACATAGTGAACGTTAAGCCGAACCATTTGGTTTTGCCTAAAGCAGTTTCAAGTTTTGTTCAGATTCACCGATTTCTGAATTATTTTGTTTTCTTTTCTTGAATCATGGTTAATATCATAGCAACCAATAATTAGCTAAGCAAGGCCCAATTATTATAAGTCAAAACGACCTGCTTAGCAATACGGGAATATGGGTTCCGTTCCAAGTGTTCTTGCAGCTTTGTGCAAAGCAGTTATTAGGTCTGTCTATAATTAAGCAAGAAGTGGAAATGTAATTAGTTCACAATTGTTCACAATTAGTTCACACATGTGACTCAATTATAGTTGGTATGCACACGCCGTTTTTTGTATATTTGAATCCAATTTGACATCCTATTCTCCTAAGACAAATTCGTTCAGAGAACTTTCAAAAAACTCAGAAAAGCTCTTGCCGCTAGTGTTGTTCTCTGGACCGTCCACCACGCAGGCAAGGTCCACAGTTGGCTGATAGACCGCCTACCGGTGACAGGGTGCCAATTTTTCCGGCCCATCACGTTAGACTGGCAACTATCCGACTTGAAGCCGTTGAATATTTTGTGCAAAATGGCAAATACTTTTCAAGAGTATATCATAATAATCTAATACTTGAGGAATATTTTCTAAAAGTTGAATATGATGTGAGCATACGTTAACATAGGGTCGGGTCCTGGGGGGGCTTGTCCCCAAAAAATTTTGAGGGGGTTTGTACCTTGAACAAACATTTTCAGGGGGGCTTGTACCTCAAGAATAAATTTGTAAAATTTTTCGAAAAATTAACGATAATCTTCGATTTTTGGAAAAAATTTCAAAATTGTGCCCGACATTCCCGAGAAATTAAACATTTTTGCTAAAAAATTTTTTGAAATTTTACTATAAATGTTAATTTTTTCCGGCTATTTATGGTTACCATTTCGCCATGTTTTCGTTACCCCTTGCTCATCGGTGCAGAAAGATAATTTCTGTTTATCAGTCTATGGAGGCACAAGATTTATTTTCCGAAGAAAGCTATGTGTTCTGCCGGTTCCTGCTCATCTAGTCGCAGTGATGGCTGCATTATTTCAGGAAATATCCGGTTGTAAACTGACGTTTAATATTTCCTGGTTATTCTATTGTCCTGCATGGGCCGGAAGCATCTTTGGAATATTCAGTATAATTGTGGAAGTGGCCACTGTTACGGTCTATTCGACAATATTGTCAAAACTGCGAAAAAGTGCTCGCAAGCTTAGCTGCAATCGATATGCCTTTATCAGGTACAAGCAGAATATACTAATTGCACAGTTTTCCGTATTAATTATTTTGCTGAACATCATCCAAATTATTGTTTTTAATGGACTGCCTGAGGTTATGAAGCTTATTGTCTTGCCAGCGCTCACAGGTGCCGTTATAATTAATACTACTGTGCTTCTAGTGCATATCTCCGTACCCCTTTCATATTTGGTGTTTTCTAACGACATTAGACGACACAGCACTAAATTTATTTTGAATATTTAGATGTCACAGCTTAGTTTATCCTTATAGCACGGGTTTTTGACCAATGGAGTAGCTGATGGGTATTCTGTTGGTGGTTCCGCAAATAGCGTTGCCAATGGGCGTCAACAAAATCGCCCAATTAAGCGGGATTTTCTTCACAATGAAAATGCTTGATAGAATGAATAAAAATTGGAAAATATTACAAACCTAACGGTATTCATTGGTTAGTTCATTCAATGGTGCCATGCTTCTCGTTAAAACTTTGTGGTGCCGGCTTGCATTTTGAAAAACACTTTTTGCGTCGGTCAAAATTCTCGAGACGAACGCAGGACCACGAATGACTTAAAGTTGGTTAGCAATGCTAGCCAACTTTGACTCATTGCTAGTTAGAAGCGCCTGTCACACTATCGCACTTTGACTCATTGTTGGTTAGCTGAAACTTCCACAGCTAACCGACATATTTTTGATTATAGGCGCTTAGCACACTAGCCCACTTTGACTCATTGTTGGTTAGCTGGAACTTCCACAGCTAACCAACATTAGCTGTTATTATTGGTTCTAAGTGCCTGCCGCAATATCCCACAGTAATTGTTATTGTTGGTTGTAGGCAACTCACAACTCTAGTGCCTGAAACTAAGTCTCAATGTAGAAAACTAACTTTGTGAATTTAATTCAATTATAATTTCTATAATTGAATGGTCATTTATTGCAAGATTCATTCATTTGCTCATGTAAATTTTTTGACAATTTTAAAATGGTTTGAATTCTATTCTTGAATTTGAAATTCTCACATTTTAAGCTTAATTTCCAAAATTTCCTCACTGATGGCAATTTTCTAAATAATTGTCGCGACCTCAGCGCCTGCGACAATATCTCTTTAGTATTCTAATATTTCTCCCTTTTTAAGCTTAATTTCCAAAATTTCTTCACTGATGGCAATTTTCTAAATAATTGCATATTATTTATTATTCTGCCTAATTTTCGCTAACAATCACCCTCGACATGGCCTGGAAAGACTTGGCACAGAAAATTTCGATTTTGTGAAAATTTTAAGACTGAAAATCTCTGTCGCAGTTTGATTTCAGATTCAAATTGACAACGCAGGGTGTTGTATGAGGAAAAATCAGCGGTAAATGCGAAAAATTTTTAAGACCAAGCGCTAATACCTCCATTAGAAGAAAAAGATGAAAGAAACCATCAAATTCGGTCAAATTAAATAATGTAATAATAAGTAAATAATGGGTTTGATTGTGAACAATCAGCATTTGTGTAATCTGCCGACCATTTTACCTGGCAGAGAGCAGTTGTTAGAACTACAACTAATCCACAGCATCTTTGTGTATCGGTGTCTATAGTTCAGAAGATTCTACGCTGCAACTAGAAGGTGTTCTGAGAAGTATAGATATCCCAACGGGTATTTCACCAGAAAACACAAATTCCTATACACAAAAAGCATACCCGTTCTAAGATGCTTATGCTTTATAACCTTTGCTTATAGATCATACCGGAATAATTTTGATCCAACATGACCAGGCGACACTACTGTTGCAGTCGCCTTCGGACTGTAAAAGGTAGAATATTATCTCCAAGTATCTGTAAATTTGATAACTCATGCAATGTAATCATGCTGAGATGTCGCGCTAAGGTTCTGGATAATATTTTATGTATAATATTTATTACTATTATTATTATTACTATTATTATTATTATTATTATTATTATTATTATTATTATTATTATTATTATTATTATTATTATTATTATTATTATTATTATTATTATTATTATTATTATTATTATTATTATTATTATTATTATTATTATTATTATTATTATTACAAGACTAGTGGCTGGGCTGCCCATAGTCGATTCTAATTAAACGTACTCCGTTAGTGCAATTGATTGATTAGTCCTGAAGAATTTGAACTATTCACTGATAGTTTAGCTACTATGATGTTAATAGTTCAATTGTCATGAGATGTAATAAAAGCCGCCACTAAAAATTTCGTAGTATTCACGAACCTGTTCTTATTGAAACATTAAATTAACAGAATATTTCTTTTTCTAAACCGTTTTAAAATATGAAAATGATATTTTAATATTCGTAATATTTTAGTGTATATGTCGTAGTAATTCCTGTATTCAGTAAATACTGTATTTACTGGCCGATTTCAGTAAATACGGTATTTACTAGTAAGAATTGTATTTTCTTTAAACTTCCTATCGTTACACGTAAATTCCGTTTTTACTGAAACTCGTCCAGTATATACAGTATTTTCTAGTAAATTCTGTGTTTTACCTTAAACCCCTTTGTCTTTGTGTGTGTGTAATGTGTTTAATAGCGTCCCCGCTATCACCCCCCTTTCCAAGTCCTTTCCTAATTCCCACTTTCGCTGTTTTTCCTAAAACTTCCCCAAAATCCCCAAAATTCCCCATAAATATTGTATTTTTATGATTGTTGGGAAGCCCGATAATTATGTATTATTTTGTATGTAAAAACCCCCTAAATATTGTGCAGTGCTAACTTTATGCTCATCTCTTGAAAATTATTTAAAATCACCTATTTTTGAGCCTAAACTTAACATTGCACGTATTTTCATTCCTGGTTGGCTTAGCGAAGATAGACCCTCCCGTTCCCAACGCATAACAGAATTCTCCTTGAATGATTACATCATCCTTTCGTCAGTTGGGAGTTTTGTCAAGTCACAGAGCGGTCGGTTTCCTAGATTGGGGCCCCACCTTTCGCGTTCCTACACCTAAAGCGTAAGTCTTTCTTCTTGTTTTTTTTCCTTTAAAAACTTCTTTAACTCACCTTTTCTAATCCCCTTGTTCTGTCTTAACCCCCTTTCAATTTATTTTGCCCGTTAACTCCTAACTCCCCCTCTCCGTCCTAATTTGCGGGGTTGCCCCCGTTCCCCCTGGGTCTAACTTTACTAGCTAAGCTTGCTTGTATTTTCCCATTGCCCGTACTGTTGCTGGTCCCCCTTCCCCTCTGTTTATATTCCCATTCGTGCCTTCTGTCCTTGTTTGTTTTGCGGGTAGCCCGCTATTTTGCCTGTCCTATCTGGGTAGCCCGGAAGGATTTCCCTGTTATAATTTGCCCTGCGTTGTCGCATTAAATCAGCCAGTTGGTCTTTTGCCTATTTAATTTAATTGTTATTACTAAGCTTTAACCAGAATTTGATCTCTTTTCCTAGCTAGGTAGAGCTCTGGGATTAGCCCGGAGCTGATTTATATCTGAGTTTAATTTGTGTGTGTGATTCCCCATTTGGTTAGGCGCCCCGTTGGCGTCCCCCAAAAATTATCTGTCCCCCATTGGCGAGGCAAGTCGGTGGAAAAGAGCCGCCTGGATTAAATATCTCCACCCGTAGTCGCTGGTCAGCGTTCTTGCGCACAGTTCCCTTGTAAAATTTGGGGCGTGAGCTCAGAGGTTTAATTCCCTAGCTCCCCCATATTTTACATGTGGCTGGGAAAACAAAGTGCATGCCGACGTCATATTTAAAGTCAAAAGATAGGTCATGCATAATCACGATATGTGCAAAGGGGGTGCATGAAGATAAACTTCAGAAAGTTAAAACATTAGTTTACAAAATTAAAAAAACTTTTAATTATAACACGGCTTTTAAAATCAAAACAGATATGCACACGTATTACGATATTCATAATGAATTACGATTAATTAAAATTTCACAGGTTACTTTATGTTTAGCCTGCGTTTAAGCCTGTTGTCCTAATTTAAAAAAATCACAAATAGCATTTTTGCAACTTTAAATAAACTTTTACTGCATGTTTAATTAAGATATCTGCAAAACTGGTGTTAATGTGTTAACTGTATTAACATTAAAATATTTTTTAATTTCGTAAACCAATGTTTTAAACATCTTCAGTTTATCTTCATGCACCCCCCTTTGTACATATTGTTATTATGCATGATCTATCTTTTGACTTTCAATATGACGTCGGCATGCCCTTGTTTCCTTAGACTAACACCAAGACAAAGATGTTTAAGATAAAATACAGAGTTTACCAGAAAATACTGTATTTACTGGATGAGTTTCAGTAAAAATGGAATTTACGCGTAAAAATAGGAAGTTTAAAGAAAATACAATTCTTACTAGTAAATACCGTATTTACTGAAATCGGCCAGTAAATACAGTATTTACTGAATACAGAAATTACTACGACATATACACTAGTTGGACCTTATTGCTTTAACTAGAGATTTGATCAAAAATCATGCTTAGATAAATTCGTAAAGTGTGCCTCAGCCCACATGTCCGTTGTTTCATATCTCTGAAATTTTTGACCGGTTCTGCAGTTTTTACAACAGGATGTTCAACGGTCAACACTCTGTTTAATCTGAAAAATTCGCTGTTTTGGTTCATAGCTGTCATTTTATTTTATTGCTACCGTTTTGTTTCATTTGTTTAAGATAAAAAATAAGATATTTGAAATGGTTGCAGCAAACGAATTAAATCAACATTAAAATTTAATTTAAAGTCTGCCCAAAATCATACTTTCGGTATAATATTCGGGAAGCTCAAATCGTTTGGTTTGCTCGAATGTGAAGATGTAAATGTTAAATAAAATTAGGACAAAAATAGTAATTCGAAAACATAAACAGCGATTTCAGCATTTCAGCTAAAAAATTAAAAACTATTTTAAAAAATTAGTACAAATAACAAAATTTGTAATACTTACAGAATATAACAGGCTTGTTTGTTTGTAATAGCGAGAAAAATAAGATCAGTTCATGCACAAATTACCTACCGTTTGTGAAAATTGGTGTTCGAAATGCAAGACAAAAAATATAACAAATGAAAGTTATGGATCAAAGGCGGTCCTAACTAAAATTTTTCATGTGAAAATCACGCCACAAAAATACTCCGCAAAATAACGCTAAACTTTGGAGTCCTCCCCTGGCCGCAGTAATGGCTCAATTTAAAAAGTTCAAGAAGCAAACATGTCAGTTTTACAATTCTCTACAAGATGACGATAAAAAAATTCCATTGTTATTGTTATCGTAAAAGTTAAGGTAGTTTATTAATATAATTATTATTCAAGCTTAGTTGATGAATGTTGTCAATATTGGTATTTTTGTCTGAGATTAGCGCCTGACAATTTCAATAAAGGCCAAATTAGATAAAATAAATGAAAAAAATTAGAAATGAAATTAGTACTAAGAGTTTCTTTCCTGCAGAAGTGAAAATTTGAATATCCCTACTGAGAATCAATGAAAAAATTCTTTCTGAATCTTTGAAGCAGCGGATCTGTCATCAAGATTGTAGGTTTACTATTTGGAAATTCCATTTTTCTAATGGCAATAGCGCCACCGGCGTTTGATAAATCTCGCAAAAACATAACGGGGCATGTAGAATCCCATTTCAAGTAACATTTTGCAAAAGTTTGTTTCAAGGTGGCCGGTATTTCGTGAGTTATTATTGTTTCCGCAATATTCCAAGTTGACATTGTACTGTATATATAATGTATTACTTTCATTAATGATTATATAGATTCCCAAGAAGTTGCGTTTTGGCGAGATGATAAGGAAGGGAACGCAACTCTTTACAAACCTAAATTATAGCATATGTTTTGTCAATACACCACTGAAGCGACAGGTCTATGGAATTTCCATAATGTCTTTGGCAATTTTCAGTTTAGTTCCCTACGGCGTTACTCCATTTGTAATTCTTCGCTCAAAACTACATCTCAAACCATTTTATCGCTTATCAGTATCGTTAGCTGTCTCCTGCTGTACATCAATGGCTATACAAGCTACTTATATTGCCTCTATATTCCTCTGAACGGATACGAACCAGTCGCAAGAATACTGCCAGAAATTTTTAGGAATTCCACTTACATACACTCGCTCATTATTGGATAACGATCTTGTCTCTATTTTCAAAAAATTTCCAGCTTCTAGAGGACTCAGGACCAAGGATCCTCCAGGCTCCAACGTTGCTCATTTCCAATACTATTTTCTGGATTCATAGTTAGCGGAGCTGTGGAGCTGCATTCATGTTATATACACTGGTTTTCTTACTTTACTTAGTTACACCTGTCGTTCACTAGCACATTGGTTAAAATTTCTGACATTCCGGAACCAAACATTTGAGTCTTTTTAATAGTAAGGATTTTCTCAGCTCCTTGAGGTTTCAATCAGACTCCTACGGCTTTCTAAATTTTAAAAATAACTTTTGAAAGCTAACTAGAACTTGATTGATAATACGTGCTAAATTTTATAAACTTGGATAAAATATAACTTCTTTCATAAAATTCCCTTACTATTTAAGTTAGCCAGAAGATTAAACAATTTTTCGCGAGACTTAAACAATTTTTCGCGAGACTCAATAAAACATTGGAGGATTGCGTAAAAGTTCGCAGTAGTGCTGTTGACCTAGTGAAAAACGACCGACAGGCCTCTGACCGGCCGGCCAAGAGGTGTTCTCGGCCGGACGTTCGACTGGCCGGCCGGGCAGCCGGCCGTTGCACGACTGATAAACGTCCGGCCGACCGACCTCGCTTATACTTCAGCAGTTTATCAGAACTTTCTCTGTAAGTCGATTTTAATTCATGCTCATGCATTTTCGTATCCAGATTTCTTGTTCTGGCACTCACGAATCAGCGTGCCGGCCATGTTTAGTCTTCGATTCGTCAGCCAGCCGTTTATGGCCGTTGGGGTCGCCGAACGGCCGGCCGGCGAAAAATTTCGGCCGACCAACAAAACTAGTTCGCGAAGATTTCCGACAAAAACCATGGCTTGAAATAAGTGAGACAAAAATAGAGCTTTGTAGAAAACGTAGTCGACACATATCATGCAAAATTAGAAATTTGACCCCCCGCGCAGTGAGCTCGAAGGCTGTGAAGCTAGAGCCAAGTTCATTGTCCTTGTATGATCCACATCATCATGCTAGTGCATGATATTTTAGTAAGACATTATATACTGTGTTGAAGTTATATTTCATTCATACTATATCTTATATATTAATACAATAAGATTGCAGTTTTAGACGAATCATTCATTCTATATGGCATACAACGTGCAGCTAACTTCTTGCTTCTGGTCGGCAACCTTTACCTGCTTAATGGGTTATCCTTTCTTGACATTTCTGTTAGTCTAAAAGACAGCAAACCTGGAAACTGAAAGCTTAGTAAACGAGATACTGTCAATATTGCATTAAGAAAGAACAAGAACAGCTGTCCCTTTCCTGAATGGACAACTTTTGTGTCATACCTAGAGTATTAAGTTTCCACATTTCTCGGTATGTTTTGAGCGCCTGCCCTTAGTGTTGTTTCGTGTATGTTTACTGAGTGTTGACGTTATGTGTTTCTTGCAACAACTGCAAAAACTTTTAATCCATTTTGGTCCTTTTTGTTTTTCTCAACCTATTCAATTAAGATTTCTATTCACTATTTAAAGCTGTCACTGACGGTTACAGCCTTGGACAAACTTGGCTAAACTAATTCACCACTTTTATGAACATTTTATAGTATAGTTAGTTAACTTCATTACGCCGAAATTGAGAACCTTCTATAACCCATCAATAAATTAATTCTATAACCCAAAATTAAGTTTATAGTGTGCATCAAAAGTAGAAAATATAAACCTATATTTATATATGCCGACGACTTTTTAACACCCCCAGATAGATGAGAAGCAATGAGACAAATTTAGCTTCACATCCTAATTATCTATATTTACCGATGACTAAGACATATCTATGTATATCCATTACTTTCTGAAATTGACGACATATGAGCAGATATTCCTGTTCTCCTTTACTACTGACTCTAGTATTAGCTTACATATACTTCGTTTTGCAACTACTCAAGCCTTTACTTCCAAAGATCCATAAAGTTTTGAACATTTAAAATCTTTATTTTTAATGATAAAGTGACTGGATCTTCTATGGCATTAGAATCTAGAAAAAATATCCGTAGACCAGATGAGATTACTGGCAACGTAGTAATCACAAGGTCCTGAGTACACCATTATAGCGAGATTCCGTGGATGGGAACTATGGAGTACTTATGACCTGAATTCTAGGATAATCTGAAAGCCTTAGCTTAGACGGCGTGTTTCCAATCAAGTCAGCCTCAACTTGAAGCCAGTTCTTGAAACAATCGGCGCCTTAATTCTTGCCAACAAGATTCCAAAAACTAGAGTGTCTTTCAATGCAATTTCCACTAGGTTCCAACAGGTAAAAATTTTAACATTAGTTCATGGCTAGTTTTCCCGGAAACCTTTCTTGTCAATTCCAACTAAGTTATTTCTATTTAGTGGAATGATTTTGTGCTTAGTTCTCCCACCCTCGTTGTTTTCACGGAATCTCGCTACAATGGTGTACCCTAAATCTTTCGATAGACGCATAATGTAAAATAAACATTGCGAAAACGATTCTGAACCGTCCTTGAGCTCTAGATTGTAGTTTAACATGATAATTGCAATTTGTTGTGCAAATTGTAAGAGAAAATTTTAATTTATTGATCAAAAAGTTACTTGAGCATATATTTTGAATATCCAGATATCCGAATATATCCGATTATTTGTGAACGCAGAAATGGCTGATACTCAGACATGAAAACATATCCGTTTTTATTACTTGTTTTTGATCTGGAAACAGCCCATTGATACTAAGTAATTTGTTTTAGTCTGAAGAACAAAGGATATCAAAGCGCTCACAGAACGAGCTTTCATATCCACTTGAGGCAGTTTTCAGATGCTTGCTATGATTATCAAGAACTAAGTTAGTGTTTGTCTGCATTCTCTGAAGCTGAAAGTCCTAACATAGTGAACTCTAAACCAAGCAGTTTGGTTTGCCTAAAGTCATTGCAAGTTTTGCTCTGATTCACCGTAGGTTTCTGAATTACCTGGTTTTCTTATTGGATACTCAAGCGTTGATAATGTTCCATGCCTTCAAATAAAGAGTCTCTGGATTAGCTACTATCACTACTTGCACAAACGTCCAGAAATACACAAAAGTTCGTTCTGCCGCAATTTCTAGAGTCGTGTTTTATGTCATAGCAACCAACAATTAGCTAAACCAGACACAATTATTATAAGTCAAAACGATATATTGTGATATAGCAATACGGGAATATATTATGTTCAGTTCGAAGTGTGATTACTACATGCTTTGTTCCAAACAGTTATTAGGTCTGTCTATAATTAAGTACGAAATGGAAATATAATTAGTTCACAATTCAATATGCGACTCAATTATAGGTAGTGCTCACGACGTTCGTATATTTGAACAGACCAACTATTATCTTATGACAAATTCTATGAGAAAACTGTTAAAAACGCAGAACTGTTTCTGGCATTAATGTTGAACACATCATCTGTCGGCCAGCAGGTTCCTCACTCCATTCCTTCCACATTCCGGTTCGCAAGAGTAGCTAGTATCATTGTAACTGGTGTAATACCTGTTGTATGGACACGTCATTAGAGCCTGAGTCGCGTATATGTATTAGCCAATCACGTATATGTATTAAACAGAAGTTACTAACACGACGGAATTAGCAGAGTTTAGAAAAGCCGACATGTTAAGAGCGAACTTTTTGAATACCTAGGCGGAACAACTACTTAAGGTAGAGCGGAATTCGTGAAGTTCAAAAATTCTTGGCCAAGCTCTAACTTCCTTGGGCTTAATATTTCAGACAGCCTGGTGAAAATGTGAGCTGAGGACTCTTAACTACAGTCTCAATTTTGGAATTTATTTCAATGACTACAACAGGTTATATTTCCGTCAGAGTTTTTCCATAAAAGCTTTTCATCCCCTTTAAAGCGGTCCACCGCGAAACACAATTACCCGGTGTCGGTTGGTCGCAATTATTTAGCAGTTTCGGATTCAAAAGTGGCTTAAAATTGTTATTTAATTTTATCATCATCGTTTCGGATACCATGAAGCTAATTTTGGATTTTTAGGATGTTCTTAATAAATCTAAGATGTGTTATTTTCCAGACTTTTTTGCACACTGATGTGGCTTTTTCACGCTACGTTGCTTATATCACCATCAAACGGCTGAGGTTTATTCCTGCTGCGCCTCAGCGCAGCAGGTCTTTTAAATTTACTCGGCCAGGGGTCCAGCACGAGCTTTCCGTGTTAAAAATACATTTCACCATAATTGCACGTAAGCAACGGTTTAACATAGGATTTCCTTGATTTCTGTGGAGATGGCATTTTCAAATACTTGCTTCTCAGTTCGTGTAATTATGCATGTATATATGTAATGGATGTACTGACTTTATATAACAGTTTCAAAACTGGAATTGCTCATTAGAATTTAAATTCTAATAATTAAAGATAGACTAGAGGCAGCAAAGGCTAATCGCTGCATTTGAAATTTCAAGCAGAGAACCAGAAGGTGGAGAAAGATGTCTCATAAAAATATTGCGCATTCAACATACAAAAATGTTTTAAGCTAATTTTAAACATTTAGCTAAGTAAGAGCTATAATACCTAACTGGAACGATGTTTTGCACACATTTTTACAGTTTCTAAGCAAGTCGTACACTTACTCATGAAAGATTGTTGGCTGCGCAGCAGGTTTATAGTTTAAGTAAAATATCTGCTCCGTGAAACTCAACCTTTTGCAGATAATATTGCTTGTTTTTATATCTTGTTAAATCGTTCAAACGTTTAGTAAAACAGATACACGTCCTGGATTTCGCCTACATTTCCAGATTTGGTAAACGACTACTTTAGCCAGAATGTAGATATCGGAGCAACTAAAAAGGTCCTTCAGTTAGTTTTGTGAGAACAAATCTGTTAAGTGGCAGCAATCCAGTTGCACAATGAATTCTCCGCAATCGCTGGGAAACATTGATCACGTTTTTGCAAAAGCTACATTTTTGTGTTTAAACGCCAACGGAACTTATTTTGGAAGGTATCGTCAAATACCATTCTGATTTAAGCCGTCACCCAACAATACGCGCCCAAAAGAAATAGCCACCTTAAATGGTTTTAAGAGCAAAAGAACATAGCCGGGCCAGCTCGGTCTTGAAACCAACATTGTTAATGCGCAAAGATTTTTCAGAGTTTCGTCCTCACCTTTTGACACCGGCTTCTGCAATTACCCACCAACCAGCTACTATGTACCACTGTAAACCAGCTCTCGGCAAGTCATACCCCTAAGAACATTTGCGTTAACATTTATACCCCTAAAACCAGAGTTACGGTACAGGGATGTTTGCAGATATTGTTATTTTGGTTAGGTTTTTGATATTAGGTGCAAATTCTGGGTTTCTAAGCCTGCGTTCCCATCATTTAAGTTGACTGCAATCAAATTGACTAAATTTCAGTAAACATATTGCAAAGAAGCCTTGACATTGTGTTTAAGCAAGAAATTCGAAAGACAATCTGAAATATAGGTCCACAAGGTTTCTGCGTATTGTGAAGGGAAAAATTATTGAACAAAACGAGAAACAATAAGTCTACAGTTTATATTTGGTTAAATATTACTCTTTAGTTTTAAATATTTCTTCTTTTTCTCTTGCTCAATGCTTCAGACAAACAGCGCGTCCAACGTGTACCATTCGACTCTAAGATTTGCAATCAATTTTGCACAGTGGATTCATATTGCACCAGAATGATATTGGATACCTGTTTCTAAGGTTTAAATTACCTACACTGAATATGGTACTTCTTAGTTGAGGTTTCATTTAAAAAAATTTCATAAACATGTTTCAAGTTTGATTATCTACATTAGCCATTAGGAAAGTTACTTGGAGCAGGATCTCTCTTTAGGCTAGTTTTAAGCAGTTTATGAATAGTGAAGATATCAGCGAGTATATTTATAGCCCAGCATAAAGCGTGAGCTAATTGCTTACAGAATGTAGATATGTCTGGGAAGCTGTTACTACGCGCAGCAATGCAGAGACTTTCTCACACGAGGCATGCGGTG
>JASAND010020531.1:0-23515 GCA_030248195.1 Trissonchulus latispiculum
AGCCCGGCGTTGGCGGGTTGAGGCGAGTTATCACGGAAGCTCTCGCCTCGTGCCCTTCACTCGGAGCTTCGCCTGCTAGTGTGCATGAAAATCGCTGAGAGCGCTGCTAGCATTACTACAACTTACACTTGTAACCATCGATTTAGCCAGTGTTTGAAAACTCAGAAATATTCTTTTACTCAAATAAAGTCCTATTAGTTCTTATATTTGATAACAGGGCCTGAATAAATAAAAATATTTAGTTTTGGAGATTTTCAAGCAATTTTTAAATTTTCTCATCAGATGTTGAGAAGACAAGGATTTTATTTTCAATTTGGCAGATTAATTAAATGTGAAAACAGTAAAATTATTTGTCCATTCAGTGATGAGAAATTTAAGCTTGCAACGAATTTCTGTGATAACCGGGCAAGTCATGAAATATATACCGAAAATTTTATGAATCGGTATTTTCCTCTGCGACATCGGCATGCGATCGGAAATATTGCATGGACAAAAAATGTTTTGGTATTGTTGGGGAAATGCTAGAAGTAGAATCATTTTGCAATTACAACTCATTGATTTTCGTAGTTTAATGTATACTTTGGATTTTCAAGTTTGTACTTTTATACATTTGCTGTTTAGCGTCTGCCTACCAGAATCTCAAAAATGACTGTTGACTTTGATCAGGTGATGCGACGAATCGGGGAATTTGGTCGATACCAAAAGATTAGATTCATTCTGCTAAATGCCAGCGTTGCAATCTTATATCAGTATGCACTTTACAACATAATTTTTATGACTTATACTCCGCCTTATTGGTGTACTGCTTACAGTAACGATACGACTATAATTCCACTAAAGCAAGACCCAAACTCTTCCCGTTATCGATGTTTCTACAGTCCTCCTGATCAAAACGAAACTCACTTTCCCTGTACTGCCTGGAACTATGATAGATCGGACTATCGGGAAACGATTGTGACCCAGTGGGATCTGGTTTGCACAAAATCTTGGGTTCCAAAAGCTATTCAGACTGTATCCAACATAGCTACAGCTATTGGCGCCTTAGGGTTTGCCATAGTTCAGGATATGTTTGGAAGAAAGCCTGGTTTTTTTCTAGTGGTCAGCATTTGTGTGATTCCTGGAACAGTAATGCTCTACGTGAATAATCTCATTGCTTTTATAGTACTGAGATTTATTCAAGCACTCATGATTGTTCCGGGATGGTCTTTTCCATATGTGATGGCGATGGAAATGGTTGGTATCAAACATCGAACTCTAGTCACTAGCATCATGATAGCAGTGTTTTCCTGCGGCGCAACCATGGTCGCACTGCCGGCCTGGTTGTGCACCGACTGGAAAACCTTGGGCATGGTAACTACGGTTCCCGCGGCTCTGTTCTTCTTGTATTACCCTGTTTTAGACGAATCTCCAAGATGGCTGCTTGTGCGACGAAAGCTGAAACTGCTGCGAAAGGTTTGCGATCGAATTGCCCAAGAAAATGGTCGCAGTCTTAAAAAGAATGAACTTGAGCTTCTTCTCTACGTAACGGAATCAAAAATCGATATGAAATCGGTGGCAGCACTGAAAACAAAAGCTACCCTTTGGGATCTATTTGCAACGCCCAACATTAGATTGAAAACACTAATCATCATATACCAGTTCGCTGTAAACGCCATTGTTTACAATGGACTGGCATTTAATGTCGACAATTTGGCCGGGAATCGATATCTAAATTTCGCCATCTTGATGATCATGGAATTCCCGGCAGCAATGGCGATTCAGCTGGTTCTAGATCGGTGGGGTAGGATTTGGCCCATGTCCTTCATGATGGTGCTAGGAGGAGTTGCCGCCACGGTCACATCTCTGGTACCGCACGGTAATCCTGCAGCCATCGGTTTATGCGCGGCCGTCAGCAAATTTGGTATTTCAGCCTCTTTCGCTATTCTTTGCCAGCTGGCCAATGAGCTTTTCCCAACTCAGCTCCGGGGCACCGGACAAGGCATGGGATCATTCTTGGGATCCCTGAGCACGGCCGCCGTTCCATTTATCGTTGGAGCGGCTAAGACAGCAAAAGCTTTACCCATGGTCATTATGGGGTTGATGTCCTTGAGTGGTGGGATTTTGGTACTTCTGCTACCCGAGACAATGAATGTCTGCATGCCTGAAACAATTAAAGATTGCGATTCAACGCCAGTCGGCTGGCGAATGCTTCTGAAAAATATCAGTGGCGCTAATTTGAGACAAGCCAGGCGCGGAAGTCCGGATAGTCGGAAAACCAGCCGACTGACGGAACTGCAGCGGCTAAATAATGAATACTTCGAGGAATATAATGAGACTGAGCCTGCATCAGAAACGAATGCTGTGAATACTGAAGGAAAACCTAGGACTATTTCTATTCAACTAAATCAGCTAACAAAATAAGAAATATGCTGACAATAAGTATATTAATTGTTATATAAAGATACAGTCCTGGTCAGAAATAAGTTTCTTATTTTCGCGAATATTCGCACTTTCGCGAAGACATTCGACACCAAAAATTTTGATGAGTGTTCGCGAAGGGGCGAATGCAGAGTCCTTTGTGCATTCGCAGCTTTTCTGACAGATGTCAAAACAAACAGCAGGGTGCCTGCTGTTTTAACTTAACTGCTAGTAGCCACCGGCCAACTGGTCAGTTTTACCTCTATGTAGTATAGAGCTTTGGACAGACAGCTGTGCAATAAAAGCAAGTTTAAGCTTAAGCTTTTGACAAGTAATCAATAACGTCCTGCTGTGTTGCGAAGGAAAATTCAAGCCGACCTTCGCGAAAGTTATGTGAAACTACATTCGCAAATTCGCGAAGGCCCTTCGCATTCGCCTTCGCGAAGAAAGTTATTTCTGACCAGGACTGTATGGTATGGTGTTAACGCTAGTGTTTCAAAAACTGTTTTAACAGTACCAAGAATTCAGCACTCACTCAACAGACCTCAGCTACTTTAACTGGATATATGTAACATTCAACATTGGGTTGACAATAGTATAGAACTATGCAGACACTCAATCGTATGTGATTTAGATGGTCGACATTCATTGGACAGCGGGTCGGGCCAAGAAGTTTATAAACTGCGGTCCGTAACGGAGCGGATCGACTCTAGGAAAATGCTTTGAAAGCATTAAAACAGCTAAAAATTTACTCACTCAGGTTATTTTACAGCAAAATTGAACATTTCGTAGCATAGTTTAGCGCTTTCACGCTGAATTGAAGCCTTTGACATAATATTGTTAGTGAAATTTTGGAAATTTGCTTTTGGCCTAGCCGCGTATTTAGAAAGTGTACACCGTGTACGCGCATTGGAAAGTGTATTGCGTGTACGCGCACTGAGTTGAGGTCGGTTCACGGGCTCAGTCGTATGTCGCGTGTCGCTACAGTGTTCACAGGTTCATTGCTCGTGGCGACAAAAGTGTCGTGCGACAAATTGTCGCGTGTCGTAAGCTGTCGCGTGTCGCGTGACTGTAGCCTATGAAATATTGGCTTTGGCTATTGTTGCATTGGAATATCCTGCGACTGGACATCAGCCTGTGAACACATCAGTCACTGTAACAAGCGACATGTTACATACTACAAATCCTACCAGACATGCGACATACGACATGCGACACGCGACACGCGCATAAGCGACAGCCTGTGAGCCGGCCTTAAAAGGTACTTATTGCGGTGGGATGCTTGAGCGTTAGCTCGATCCACATTGGATTCGAATTTTGGTTAAAGCCTATTCCACTGAAGCACGTGTGGCTCAGTTGGTAGAGCGTCTGCGCGTTAAGCAGGAGACCGCGTGTTCGAGTCCTGCCATTTGGCGGTTTTTTCGGGTGCTTGGTGGTGTGCAACTTTCTTTGATAAGGTTCATGCACATTGCGGTGGGATGCTTGAGAGTTATCTCGCTCCACTTGCAGTGTGCAATACACATGTGCGTTGAAGTTGTACACATTGGATTCGAATTCCGCCTAAAGCTCATTCCACTAAAGCACCTCTTGGCTCAGTTGGTAGAGCGTCTGCGCGTAAGCAGGAGACCGCGGGTACGAGTCTCGCCAAGTGCCCAATTTTTTTTGGGTGCTTGGTGGTATAACTAGTTATAGAAGTTCGTTTTAGTATGTGCGAGTTCTTGTACTGCCGCACCCCCGTTGCTTTCGCGAGGAGGGGTAACGCCAGACCAAAATTTTGCTTGGGTCCACGGTCTGGCGTTGAATAATTGCATAAGCAGTTACCCGAGGCGAAGGCAAGGCTACTGCCGGAGCAGAAGTGATCACGATGCACTAACCGCATCATGACCACCCGTCAGCTCCATCCAAGGGGTTTCCCCCCTGCACGGCCAACTCCTTGAAAAACTCGGATAAAACTGATACAATTATGGGGGGATTCTGATACTGTCATACCAGACCTATATAATACAAATACTTTGATTGTTGTCAGCTGACAACAGACAAGTTTGACACATTGTTGACAAGTTTGACACATTGTATTTGCTCGTAACTGATTTGTTGAATCCGTCGGATTCCAAATTACGTGTTTGTGGCCGGCTAGTGCAGAGGCTACCTTCTCACCTCTGGGCGGCCTAGGTGTATGCGTAGCAATGTAATATTAGACAAAGTATTTTAAGCATATTGCATGAGTTAAAGTTCAACGGTACCGCTTGAAATCAGAAAGCAAACAAGCACAGGGGGACCTTCTTCACCCCCCCATACCTATTTTGCTTTCTAACCAAGTGGCGATTCCAAGTTTTCTCATGCGTATACTTAAATCACTTAAGCACAACTTAACTGTTGATAATTATTAAATTTAGTAAATTGATTGTTTTTATTAAATAAGTTGACTAAGAAGTAGCAATAAACACTGTGGGGCCTTCCCTACTCCCCCATGTTTATTACTATGCTCAAGATTAATAGTTGAGATTTGAAAAGAGACTTAGCTGTTTCATTGACGGTTACTCGGCTGGCTCCTCCATCCTCCCACAGGTTACTTTGTCTGCGCCTGATAACCCCTGGCGCAGGAAGGGACGCACCGCTTCATCATCCAGCCGATTTTGCCCATCCAGCCGATCACAGCGTTCACTGTAGGAAAACGTCCACATCGTAAGTGAACTTTAAGATTCCAGGAAAGGTGTCAGGTGGAACTTCGGATGGGTCGAACTGGACTTCACTCTTAACGTCCTCAAGCTTCTAGGGCCAAGTTTTGCCGGGTGAGAATACGAAGATCGCGGAACACGGAACGCGGATGAGGTGGCTTCGAAAAGGACATCACTAATTCTACTGGAAAGTAAATTCAGGAAATGCCAAAAACAGATTCAAAGAAAGTTATTGAATAAATTCTCAAAAAGCTGCTTGCTTTCAGCCAAGCCGCAATTTGATCTCACAAATTTTGAATCTGACTTTGAGAATTTTGAAGAATTTGCATTTAGACTTAAAAGTTTGTAGTCTACATATACGGTTTACTTTGGAAAATTATAAGGCAGATAGTCTCTGATTTTGTTCCAGCAACAAAAGTCCTCTCAGCTTTAGTAAACTAATTGAGTATTTATTGAATCTTGGTGTAGCGCAGCCGGTGTAAACAGTACCAAATGATGATTGTAGACCAACTGACTACCCGACAGGTAAGTGTCGGGGGCGATGCCACACAATAGATAACGCGCCTGGCCCCAGGAACCAGACAGGGGAAGCCTCGCCAGATCCCAACCTACCAAGGCTAACCAGCGAAGCCTAACTACCAATATAACTGAACAGTTAGATAAATGATTTAATGAACTATACATACACACTTGGGCGTAAGCCCTGACAGACAGTCAAACCCAGTTATACAATACAACACACAAATATTTATACTAGCTTACCGGTACTGTAACCCAGTAGGGGGAGAGTAGGTGGAACCGGAGCGAACCCACCCAACCAGGTAAGCTGTTATAAGGGCGAACCCGGAGAGCCTTTAGAGCACACCGCTCAGCAGATAGAAAAGTAGACGACTGATAAATTAGAGAGATTTGAAAGGATACCCCCCCCCAAGTAGGACGGGGCTTAAGGAGACATACAGCGCCGCCAACAGACCAACCATCGAATGGCTGACAATCTCCTGTCAATGTAGGCAGGTAAGCTGCCAATGTAAGCACAGTATAAACACGGAAGTAAATACACACACAGGGATAGCAAGGGGGTAACTTGCATATTTCACCCCTTACACTGCATTTCCCCCAGGGTTCACAGGACGAGCTCTTGCGAGGATACCATAAAAATGGAACAATGTATTACCCTACGTAACAGATACCAAATACCCAAAAATAAGTAAGTTCACAACAAAACAAATATATGTGTTAACACAATCCGAAGTCTAGTATCAGAGGAAGAATTAGCAATTAAATTGAATAATGTAAATGCGAATAATGAAAGAGAGTAAATACACAGTGTCAAGAATATAACTCAAGTGAACAAGAGAGAAGTATTATTTTCCCCTTTGAAGGGTAAATCGAAAGGTAGTGGTAAAGTAATTTACTGTAAATGGATAGGTATGGTAAGCACACCCTAAATATGTAGTAAACGAGACATGCAGGAGTATCCTTTTCATTCCACTGGTTCACGGTAAGATGGGGAGTGAGAAATAAACGAAATTAAAGAATATAAGTAATTTAAAACTATTATTACCGCTAGGGACCCGTCCTAAGGGAAAATAACAAAACAACAAATCTCATAAGTATTTACTAACTTTTAGAATTAATTTAAATAATTTTAAATAGGTACAATCCAAACGCTTGACCATGACGAGGATACCAGACTGTGTGCCAGGCCAACAGAATGATAGAGATATACGCGATTAAGACATAACATTACAATGTGAAACGATTATTCACTACGTAACATAAACACAGTTAACAAAAACAAGGTAATCACGTAAAAGCGTAGTACGGCAAAACAAGAAATGTTATGTTACATTAGCTACTAACAAAACTACCTAACCTAAGCAAAGCTAGACTGTTCAAGACTGACAAACTACCAAAATAACTATGTTCAAAAATATTACGAAAACTATAGTTATAATCATAGGTTAACACGGGGGTATGGGGGGAGGTCCAAGCCCTACCCACCCGGACAAGGTACAAGCCCTATCGCCGCCATGGGCAAGGGGAAAGGAAACATTGGGCAAGGGGTAACTAAAAACTGGGCAAGGGGTAAGCAGAAATGGCAGGAAAAATAAGAATTCGTACCAAACTTTCAAAAACTTTCAGGCTTCGCAGGAATTTTTTACTAAAATTTCCCATTTTTTCCAAAATTATCTATTAAAATTTTGAAAATTTTTTAAAAATTGGCAATTTTCTTTAATTTCTTTAAACATTTTGAGTTTATATTGCTATTAGGGTTAATTTATGCTTATGGTACAAGCCCCCCCTCGAAAATTTTGGTTCACGGCACAAGCCCTCTCAGAATTTTCTTGGGACAAGCATATATTATGACATACATCCAAATTGTTGAATTCAATCGTTGATTTTCAGATTTCGCTGTTAAATGTTGATAGATTGAGCCAAACAATGGAACGGAAAAAATGATGGAATGGGGAAATTGGCAGTGCTGATTTGGCTCTTCTTTGAAGATGGAAATGTCGGGTCAGTTCATAGATCAATGGAAGAATTTCAAGATATAAGAAAATTCCAGATCCTACATGATGTTGGCAACGATAGTCAGGCCGAGATGTTATCCCGGAAAAAATCCCCTGGAGCGGTGTCCAACTGGTCCCAAGGTAACTCGGGCCATTTCGGACTTAGATGGTGGTAGGCTGCTCACAACCCAATCGCTTGAGCCACCACCTTGCCTTCGGGACTCTTCGTGTCGCTATGGAAGGCACCAGATAAATTTCCTCTGCCGTGACAGATAGACAGACGAGTCTCGCAGCTCGGTCTACAGGAAGGCGGGCTTCATCCGACTGTTGCTCGATCGACTGGTTTCCCAGCGTCTGCAATGTAGTAAATGACAATGCTCCGAACAAACCATCAACAATCGTTCAAGGACGTGGTCCATTCCATCAGTCAATCGCTGATCACCAGAGGCATCCGGTCATCAAATGGGCCAGGTCCCTATAAAGGGTTTGAGGACCACACTCAGCAGTGTCCCCAGGTTCCTTTCTAACTGCCGAGTCTTCTGTTGGAAGTAAAATTGATGGTATCCAGACCTTTAAATTGGTCGGTTTCTGGAACTGGGCTACCCTGCATCGCCAGCCGCAGGAGAGGCGGGACCAGGTTCAGACGACTGTTTCACGTGCGTGGTCGGCCCAACGGATTAACTTCGCCCGTTTACGAGGTTTATAATTTGATGGTGAAAGAAAGCGGTATCCAGGATTAGTTGAAGGCGTCGCATCGTTACTACGGCTTCGTCGTAGTACCACATACAGAAGAGATATGCACATCATTTTAATGCTCTTTTTATGTTTTTTCACGTGGCTGAGTGAAAGAAATCATATAAAGCTTCAATAAAATTTTCACTATTTGGGCATGCGCAAAGCAATGATTGTAGCTGACCGAGTATGCGCTGTCGGACACCAAAGGTTTGTGCAAAAATAGCCTGTCAACCAAACTTGATTCACCTAAAGTTTTGTCAAAATTGTTTCATCCATACCAAGATTACGTAGAAAATCCCGCTAGCGATACTACCACCTTAAGAAAAATTATAATTTTTTACAAAGAATTTCAAAATTTTGATCGATTTTTTGGAAAAATTAAAAAACTGATAAAATTTTTTTGTGCGAAAACCTATTTTTCCGGCCTTTTCTGCTCACCTCTTTCTTACCCAATTTTTCCTTACCCCTTGTCCATGACGACGGTAGGGCTTGTACCTTGACCGGGCTAGGAGGGGGCTAGGAAACACAAACTTCTTTCAGTGCAGTTTTAAATGCAGCCCTGGAGACTGCCGTACCTGGAATATATCTGGACAGCAATCTTGTTATTCTTTTCTGGCTTATGCTTTACGTCAAAGCTGAGATCTCTCAGATCCCTTACTTATCTACCAAGTTTGCCACTCGGGGTTTTCAACGTCAGCAACCAGCTAAAGCTGAATGATCGGTTACCAGTGTAAATTTGTGTCTCTACTAGTAGTGATAGAAGGCCTTCGCTGCAAAGATCATACATCTTTTGGGGGGGAGAGGGGGGGCCTGTAGTGACCACGAGTGGTTTTTCATAGTCAGGATAAATGCGAATATGTTCACTAGTCAACTTTTCCTTTAGAGTATTGGACGTGATTTCACATCCCTCAGCCCATTTAACTGTACATTCTTTCGTGTCAGTTGATGAAGATCACTTGCAATAGTAGTGAATCATCCGATGAATCTGTGGTAGTAGGAGCAAAGGCTAATAAACGCCCTTAAATCAGAGACAGTTGTGGGTCGAGAAAAATTTTTGACAGCGCTTGTCTTTTCCGGACTTGGCTCGATTCCGTTGCAGGAAACTTGATGTCCTAATAAGATTATCTCTCCTGGCAGAAGGTGCACTTACAGAGCTTTAGCACCAAGTCAGCTTTTCTTAGACGTTGGGTGAGAAAACCACAATGTCATCGATGAAGGCAAAACAGATATGCCACTGTAAGCCTGACAAGACGATATCAACCAGTAGTTGAAAAGTTGCTGGAGCGCTGCTCAGTCCGAAGGGAACTGTGAATTTACAGAGACCGAACACAGAGCTAAAAGCAGTTTTGTCTGCATCCTCATCCGCCATTTCAATTTGCCAATACCCGTCTGCCATGTCAAGGGTTGTAACGTATTTGTACTTCCCCATGGCATGCAAGATTTCATGAATCCGCTTGGGAGGAAGACATCATTTTTAGTTATGGCATTCAGTCTTCAGTAGTCCACGCAATATCGCAGGGCACAATCCTTCTTGGTTATCAAAACTGTAGGTGATGACCAAGGGTTATAGGTCGGATGACTCCTTGGCTCAGCATCTTCTCAATGCGTTCCTTAAGGTGGTAGTACCACTACTGGGGTGGACTTTGCACAGATACTGTGGACTAAAAGCTTAATGAATCGTTTTGAAATTTGGCACATTTGTTCTTTATGTTCTGCATCAAATCAATACATCAATATGTTCTGCGCTGCGAGGACTAGCTTGCTGTCTACGCAAAAGGAAATGTATTAAAAGCTTTGAAATTAAATATCTCCTTCAATCCTCGACGAATTCATCTGAAATTTCGCATGCAAGCTTTATTAATACATACGCCCAGGCCATTTTTAGTTTTTGCTAAAACTAAATATTTCGTTTTTAGCTTAGTTTGAAATATTGTAAATTCTGTATCTTGCTTTGCCATTAAATTTTTCTTAAAACAAAGAAAACGGCTTATGCAGGCATAAACATATCTGCCAAATTTGATCTATTTTCGTCGAAGCAGTGACGAGAAAATCAAAATCAACGATTTTGTAACTTTTCATAGCTTTGGTTTTGGGAATTTACATTGCTTTCAAGCAGTTGAACAGTGTTTTCCGTTAAATAATACACATAACTAACACACTAACAACCTGTAAAACCCAAAAGATTTAATTTTTGGATAAACTGCTACTACTTTATGTTGCAGGCGCAAACGGTCAACGTAAGTCAGCCGTATGTAAAAGTAACGGTAACTTTTGATAGACACGACGTCCACAAGAGATATGCACATCATTTTAAAGCTCAATTTGTGCTCTTTCAGGTGGTAGATTGAAATTTAGGATATAAGGCTTAAATAAAATTTTATTATTTGCGCATGCGTAAAGCATGATGGTAGCAAGCCCATAATTCACTCTCAGACACCAAAAGTTTGTGCAAACATAGCCTGCCAACAAAACGTGTTTCTCCAATAGTTTGTTTGCTTCATTTATACCAAGATTAGGTAGATAATCCCGCTAGTGGTACAGCCACCTTAACTACTTTTCGCTGAGTAACAGGGGCCCGTTGCATAAAACCAAGAGTTTATAATACCAAGAGTAAGACACTCAGCTCTTCCTAATAGAATAAGCATGCGAGATGCTCGAAACATTAAGGCCGAAATCTCGGGGGGGGGGGCTTCTCAGCATGTAAACATACAACGCTGACATTTTTAAAAAACCGGCGTTTTGACAAATTAAATACTATAACTTGAGCTAGAAAAATCGTACAGTATTACTTTTTATATCATTATGTTGCGAGAACGAGATATTTTTAACGACATAACAATTATATAGTTCGGTTTACGTAATCTCTTACACAACCGGCAATAAAGCATCCTTGCCACGAAAATTCTGAAAATTTCAGCATTTCTTAGAAATGCCTTACGTTGTTGCTGAATTTATGAGGGATTGCCAAAACCGAACTATATAATTTTTATATCGTTAAAAAGATCTTGTTCTACACAACATAATGATATAAAAATTCTTGCTGTACAACTTTCCCAGCTCAAGTTATAGTATTTAATTAGTCGAAAACGCCCGTTTTTGAAAAATGTCAGCGTTGTATGCTTACAAGCTGAGAAGCACCCCCGAGATTTCGGCCTTAATGTTTCGAGCATTTTGCAAGCCTATTCTCGTGGGAAGAGCTGAGTGTCTTACTCTTGGTATTATACTCTTGATAAAACCTATTTCTAATGATTTATTCGTGATTACTTGATTAGCGCAGCAGTTTTAATGAGCAAAACTTTTAATATATCCAACAAATCTTATCTTATCTTAGCTATGCTTATCCTTGCGCTTCACAAAGCCAACATCAACAGACTTAAATCGGCGCAACAGGTCCAACTCAAGAATCATGGAGTGCGGCATCGATGATGTAACATATAGTTCTTGTTCATAACTTGCTTTGCCAAGGTGGATAGTTGCTTTAACAGCTCCTACGATGTCGAGTCGTTGTCCGGTTACTGACGTAGCATTAATTGTTTTTACGACCAAAGTCATTCCTGCCGTCAGGGGCAATTCATTCAGCAGGTCTTTATGAATGATCGTAAGTTCACTACCTGTTTCCAGCAAACCGTGAACAGGCAGATTCTCATAGTACTCAAACAGGCATAGTTGCAGAGCAATATTGGAGAGAGCCGCCAATGGGGACTCACTGGTAGAAATAGCATTCACTCCACCGCCAAATTTCCAAATTTACTCCCCCCCCCCAAACCAAAATTACCGGTGCACCTGTTGGCCCGAGTGGGGGGTATAGGTGTGTTAGACGCGTTTGAACTAATAGCAGCGCAGTCAGAGTTACGTATACTGACTAGGTCCTAGATTAAATGTACTCCAAATGTACTTTCTTATACTGAATATAATTTCATATGTATCTCTTCGTGCTTACAGAAAATTTCAGGAAAATGATTCGCTGCCAAGTTCAATGAACTTAGCAGCGAAATTTATGGCAATAGGTCTACAGAAGGTGAAATCTTAATTGCAATAGCTATATATATGCAAATGTACTTTAATGTACCAAAGTTAAAAGCATACGAGAAAGTCGAGAACAAAATTTCACTTTTCAAACTTTATTTCTATTCCCCATAAGTCAAGCACTAGCTTTATGGTTGCAAGAAAGCGGGATTAGGATGGGCACATGTAGGGATCGACCGGATCCAAAATTTTGCCGGATCCGGATCCAGTTTGGATCCGGCCGGGTCCGGATCCGGATCTAGTCATCAAAATACAAGCAAATTTTTAAAATTTTGTGCTTTTATTTGTTAATGTTTATGGTTTTTTGTGGATTTGGTAATGTTTTAATGCTTATAGTGAATTTATTTAATACGTTTCAACAATTTCTCTTTGTTTGAATGCTGCAAATTAGTTATACATTTAGCTTGAAACAAACAACTTTCGCTAAGTATATAACGAATTTTTGAAATGTATGAATTTGCCGCAGCCGCAAACATGGAACAGTTTACAATCAAAGCTTTTTCAAAAAAATTAGGTTAAGGTGGCGCTTGCATTATCGGGATTATAGCTATAAAATTTAGACCGATAGCTCAATTGAAGAAATCCCAACTAAACTTACTTTGGTTGGCGGGGTATCTTTTGACAAAATTTCGGCAACGGAGACCACGTGCTTGGCTAGCTACCGGTATTGCTTAAAATTTCGAAATTTTATTAAAACTGCAACCGACAACGTCAAATGCACTAGGTTAAAGAGCATAAAAAGCCCGTTACAACGATGTGCATATCTCTCCTGTACGTGGTTGCAATCAAAAGTTACAGGCGGTTGAATATATGACAAAGTTACGTTTACCATTCTCAAAGCGAATACCAATGTAAAGACCTATCGTTCGGAAATGAATTCTGCAGGTCTTTTCACGTTGCTTTTGTATTGGATTTGTTTATTATTTCATGAAATACACTATGCGACTTGTTAAAAGCATAATATTTGCGAAAAACTGAAGCGATTAGTGCGAAATTTTGCAATTTGATTTTCTCATTAATGTTGCGACCAAACTCGCTCAAATTTTGCATGCACATTTATTTGACGGGTACGCAGGGGCATTTTTTTTAGTTTTTGTTTAAATCGTATATTCCGTGAGATATTGACTTTCAAAGTTTTCGAATATTCATAAAATACTCAAAACTGCATAAATCGAAAAACTGAAGAAATTGCCCCTGCGTTATGTTCATTTACGCATTTGTGCCAAATTTGAGCCAAATTTCATTCAGCCGTTAATGAGTGACAGCGTTTTTCAGCTTATTCAGAAATTTCAGCTTATCCCTCTTGTGTAAGTCGCAAGCCAAGCACTGGATTATTCAAATTCTACATATTGCTAGCATTTAGCACCAGCTACCTATGCTGAAGGTTGAAATAGATTCGTTGGAAAATAAACTCAGGAGAACCGTTCCCGGTAATGCAAGCGCCCCTTAAGGTGGTACTACCACTACCGGGGTGGACTTTGAACAGATGCTGTGAACTAAATACTTAATGAATCGGCTTGACATTTAGCAAATTTGTTCTTTATCATGTTTTACATCAGATGAGCTGATCTACGACGCGGCGGGGACTGGCTTGCTGTCTACACAATAGGAAATGTATTAAAAGCTTTAAATTTAAATATCTCCTTCAATCCTTTATGAAATCATTTGAGATTTTCAGTATATGGTTAGTTTACATATACGCTCTGGCCGTTTTTTAGTTTTTCCTAAAAGTGAGTTTTCCGTGTTTTAAAAAAATGTTGAATGCGTGTTTTGAAAATTTATAAATTTTATATCTTGCTTAATATTGCATTTTTCCATTTTAATATTCCGTTTTAAGCCTGAGCGTATGCTGATGCAAAACATATTTGCAAAATTTGGTCCATTTTGACGGAAGGAGTGACGAGAAAATCAAAAACAAAAATTATGTAATTTTTCATTGTTTGCTTTGGTTTTCGAAATTTCCAATGCTTTCAAGCAGCTGCAAAGCGCTTTCTATTAAATAATGCACATAAATAACGCAACAAGAACCGTTAAAACCTGGGCTTTTTCTAGGCGAAAAAAAGTGGGGGTGGGGAGAGTAATAGTGGGGGGGGGGAATCCAAAGTGGTCTAAAATCAATCGCTAAAAATGCAGTAAAAATAGACTGTTTTCTACATATACTGCTACAACTATGCTAAAACGTGCTCAAAAATCGAGTTTGAGTACCAAAATAGACGATTTTTGAGAAAAAATTCCGGCGAAGCCGGAAAATTTTTGAAAATTTTGACCAAAAATCCTTAAAATTTGGCATTTTCTGGGCACCTTATGGTGAGTGGGGGGGAAGCCCAAAAAAGTGGGGATGGGGCCGAGTGGGGGGAGAGGGGTCGTGTGGGGGGAACCCAAAAAGTGGAGGGGGGGGGGCGCCATAGGTGTGGCTGGGCAAAAAATCTGGGGGGGGGGGGTTCCGACGGAGGGTGGGGGGACCCCCCCTAAATTTTCGATTTTATGCCATTTTTGACCACTTTATGGCCAAAAATCTGGGAGGGGGGGTAGCAAAAATCTGGGGGGGGGGGGTCGCCAAAATTTGTCATTTTGGTGGGGGGGGTCCCCCCCCCCCCCCTAACACATCTATGGGGGGCGCCCCCCCCCCCCCCGCCCCCCCCGAACAAAAGCCCAGAAAACCCAATAGATTTAATTTGGGGCGGGGTCGCCAAAATTTGTCATTTTGATGCGGCGTAAACGAACGGTCCGAGGAGCCCTGCCCATTCTTACTCAGCCCAGCCCCACACAGGTGTATACACCTTGAGAAAAAGTTGGGGTGGGTGGGGGTGGGGTATTAGGTGAACCAGGCTACAGTTTACCCCCTGTGAGTGAGTGTGAGACCCCCCCACGAGAAGGCCAGACCCCCCATACCCGACCTCGCTCGACTACTCCCCCCATAGGTGTAACGGAGATTTGGGGTGGGGGAGGGGAGGCTCCCCCAACATTTTCTGGGGGGCCCTCTGGCGACCCCCCCCAACCCTCCCCCAAAAATTTTTCATTTTTTATGCCAAAAATCGCATTTTCAGCCGTTTCTAATGATGAAAAACATTTAACCATAAAGTAATTTTAACATTAGACAGTGGTTTTAAACTCAAAAAACTTGATTGCCAACATGTTTCCAAGTCCAAAATAAGGTCAATATTGGGCCATAAGATCCATAATACAGTTAAAAACGTATATTTCTCATAATAATAAACAGTTTAGGCCATAAATTTCGACATTTTTGAAAATGTTTTAAAATTTACCCTAAAAATACCCAGTTTTTGGCCATTTTTCGCGCCCTCCGGGCCACAACCCCCCCCCCCCCAGTTGGTGGGGGGACGTCCCCCCAAAAGTTTTGGGAGAGGGTTGAAAAAAGGCTTGGGGGGGGGCTACCCCCCCAACCCCCCACCTTACACCGATGCCCCCCCCCAAGCCGAGCTCAGACCCCCCTCCCCTCCCCTCCCCCCTAAAATGGGGTCCAAACAAGAGAAAAAATGCAAAATTTTTGCAAAAATTTGCAATTTTTCAAACATTTTCTTAAAAAATTGGCTGCAAATAGTTAAAAACGCTAAAAAATAGGTTGTAAAACGCAATGAGGCTAGTTTTTGAGTGGATTTATGTCAAAAATAGTATAGCCATGGGGTGAAAAAAACCCACCCCCTTTTTTGGGGGGGGGGGAACCCACCCGCCTCCTGGGTCATGGGTTGGAGATATGAGCTCCAAAACATAGCAGCAGGAGGCGCGACTCTTTCTAACCTATGTGTGCAAAGATCAAGTCATTTGGTTCACTCCTGCTCATTTTATGACATTTTGAAAATGACAACTACTTTTTGGTTCAACCATCCAAAAATTTACCAAAAGTTTGGACCGATGTAACTTTTGACTGGGTTGGGTTAGAAAAGTTTTGTAAATATCTGCAATGATGGCAACTCTTCCTCTTTGCACACAGCCAAAATTAGACCGATCCGCTGTACCGTTGGTCTGGCACATTGCCAAACGTGGCGGGGAAAAAACCCCACTTTGGGGGGAAAAGAAAAACCCACCCAAATTTTTTTGAAAATTTTTTTAACAACTCAACACGGAAACAATTAGAGACTATAGCACGGCACTATCGAGCACGCTGCGTCATCCTATGCGGTCAGATTCGGACAATTTTGCTTACCTGGCTAGCTAGGTGCTAAAAATCTTAAAAGTGCCATTTCGCTGCTGGAGGACCCAATACAGGTACAATTGTGGATTTTAACAGCCAATTCTACGTAAAAAACCATTCTCTACAAGATAGAATAATAAGTTTTATCAAATTACATCATTTTTAGCATTTTTCAATAATTGCCCTATGTTTATGTGTTAAACTTTATGAAACCTGGCCAGTTGATGCAGCATTTTCAACGGCACCTGAGATCTCAAAAAAAGCTACTTAGATCGGGTTTTTTGGTTCATACTAACTAAAAAAGGGTTGAATTTTACACTGGAAGTGTCAGAATTGCGATAGAACAATTTTTAAGACCTGTGAGGGGTGGGTTTATTTTCCCCCCATTTGGGGTTTTTCCCCATTGGGTTTTTTCCTCCGCTACTTTTTGCATTATACCGCTCTAACGGTACAACCTACAGAAGTGCAAATAGGCTTAAAAGAAAGTTCTAAGTACGCCAAGTACGATGGTATATTAAGTTCTCAGATAGCCCTTATAATAAAAAAGTTCCAGCCAAAATCCGAAAATGTGGGTTTTCCCCCCATGGCTACAGATTTTATGCCAAAAAGGGGCATTTTTAGCTGAAAAAATTTGGGTACAGTTTGGGTTCAGTTTTTTTCAAAAATTTCCGATTTTTTAGACCCCCCAAGCCAGATATGGACTTTTTACACCCCCCCCCCCCCCCCGCAACCCAAACAGGTGGTACACCTACGGTGGGGTAACCAAAATTCGGGATCAAGTCACCCAGGGGAGGGAAAAATCAGAAACGCATTTTTATGCAATAAATTTGATATTTCTGTGCTCAGGACGACGAGACGAGTCGATTGGTACCAAAATTTTCCACTTTTAAAAATTTTGTTTGGCGACCATTTTTTTGATCCTTATATACGTGTTAAAGGGCCCTAAGCCTAAGCCTTTGCCTCAGCCTAAGCCTGACACTAAGCCTAAGCCTGACACTAAGCCTAAGCCTCAGCCATGTGTTAAACATAGGCACTGATATACCCATAAAGTGTAGATTTGATTTTTCAGTGTCTGGGATCCCCCCCCCCCCCGGGTGACTAGTGCCAAAATTCGGGTGGGTGGTTAGGGCTACGGGGGTATAACATTTTCAGCCAAAATTTCGAAAAATTTGAGGATGGGATCTGGCAAACTTGGGTGGGTGGGGTCTGGGATTTGGCCATTTGTGGGAAGGGGGTGGGGGGTGGGGTCCGGAAAAATCGCCCTCACTGGTTTATATATATATATATATATACGTGAACTCCATAGGTGTATATATATACCTTGAGAAAATTTGGGGGTGGGAGTGGGGGCAGCAGAAATTAAGGCGCGTGGGGTCAACCAGTTTGGGGTGGGGTGAGTCCGGAAAAATCGTGTTTGGGGAGGTGGTAAAAAATTTTCTTCCAAATATAAGAGAAATGTATAAATGAGATTTGCAGTTGGTTTACTATCTCATAAGTTACGTATATATTG
Source organism: Trissonchulus latispiculum (assembly GCA_030248195.1). NCBI lineage: Eukaryota > Metazoa > Nematoda > Enoplea > Enoplida > Ironidae > Trissonchulus > Trissonchulus latispiculum. The sequence continues at coordinate 18,013 of JASAND010020531.1, forward strand.
GTTATACATATATAATTGTTTCATATATATACGTATTATATCAACTAGTTATGCCGAAAAAGAAAGATCGTAATAGAAAGGGAAAAGCCGATTTCTCTGTTGCATTTCCTCAAGGTTTGTTTTGAATTTATTCATATTCGTATTATGAATATTAATTACGTATATGATCAAAATATTACGCACTTAAATAGAAATTCAAAATAGAGCACAAGCCCGCCGATTTGATTGCTATTAGCTTTTTGATAGATACTTTAAAATTATTAATTTTGCTAAAATTGGAATATATTGAAGCCTTGGCGTAAACCTATGCTATTTCAAAGATTAGTGCACTGTTGCATAATTAGATGTCAGTTTTAGCTCAACTATTGTTTAAATAGTAGGCAATAAGCTTTTCGCTGTTTGTTTTTGCAGAGTGCAACAAAAATATTAAAAATTTATGGATGGAACAAATAGAAGGGTTTTTAATTATTTGAAGAAATGTCATTATATAAATTTGAAAATGCAGATGAAGCTAGCCAAAAAAGAGAAATGCCGCTAGAAGAATTTAAGTTTAATTCAATTTTTTTGAAACCTGTGAAAAATACTTTACTGTTCTAGTGTTCTTATATGTTTAATGGTAAAAGGTTATATATTGCTATCAGCGACAAAAGATCTGCAGAAAAGTGCAAAGATGATTTACCTTTTACTCAGAAAACTCTAATAATACGTAAAGTAATTATTTAGCTATTAATTACTAGTACAGGTCACCCAAAATTTAAAACTTGATATTCCAAACAAGTCCAATTTTCGAAGCTGATGCTATCTAAATTCATAGCCAGATACAGCCAAATCTTATAGTATATATATAATTACGGGAACAGTAATTTTCAGAAAAATTATTTTAATTTAGCTATTGACTACAAAGAGAATAAAAGCTCGTTATATTCGCGACAATTTTTTTATATTTTGTTTTGAAAATGCTGAAACTTTTCTTGGAGCTCTAGTAAAGTCGTATATAATTTCTAATTATGACTAGAAATTGTCAGGCAACTCAGATAAAAACTAAACATGTTTCTGGCTTATTTTGCCGAAAGCTCGCTCGCAGGCATTTCGTGGAATCAATTTCTACCAATTTATTTCAATTAATTTAATATTCAGTTTAACTAAGAAATTAATTTTTATTTGCCTGCCAGTAAATATCCTTTAGAAGTCAAATTGCATTCGATTAAGTCATTCATCGAAATTCGATTTAATAAAGTAAATCAAATAAAACCTTTTGTCGAGCATGTACTCGAATAATCATAAACATATATAGACAATATGTTCATAATTTATTCATACCGTGTATATATAATTAATGTTTTAAATCTATTGTAATTACAAAAAGTTTAACTATATATATATAACAAGAATAAAAATGCTCCGATGGAGCATGAAAAATGCAATATGGGTGACACTGGGTTTTAAGCAAACAGAGGACTAGGTTTTAAAACGTTAATATGGGAGGGGCAGGTTGTAAATGCCAGGAGGACTAGGTTAAAAGCGCACTAATATGGACCAGCTTCGCTGAACAACCCATATTCGCGGAAATTGTCCAGACAAAAATGCTGGCGGCAATCCTTCAATAACAGTTTAACAATTTGTCGGCACGACTTTGCAGCTATTACTATATACATATAGTTGTGTTCGTAATACTTAACATTCAATAATTAATACAACTTACAACACAACTTAATTTAATTAATTTAATTAATGCATATAATCCAACACTTAATACAATATATATATATATGCAGTAAAAATTCGTGTCACAAATTCCGCTCTGGTAACTCACTATAAAACGCTTGAAGTATATAAAGCATAATATTTCAAAATCAGCAAGCTCGCCTGGAAAGCTGACGAATTTAGAACTTAAGACAATTAGCGAAGTTGCGAGAATGGGTTGCCGCGGCATTTTCCCTTTGGGGGGACGGATTTTCAGAAGAATGCAACAGTATTTTGGTCGTAATTTTCGCTACACGCATTTCCCGAAAATGCCGCAAGCAGAAAAGTTGTTCAGCTCGACGAGCTCTTTCATTTGAGTACCATATTGACCACATTTGAAGAATTTTTTAAAATCCGGGTTTTCGTGAATTCCCGGATTTTCAGTTTTTCGGCTGTAACTTTCGCTAGACGCATTTCCGGAAAATGCCGCAAGCAGAAAAGTTGTTCAGCTCGACGAGCTCTTTCATTTGAGTACCATATTGACCACTTTTGAAGAACTTTTTTAAAATCCGGGTTTTCGTGAATTCCCGGATTTTCAGTTTTTCGGCTGTAACTTTCGGTAGGCGCATTTCCGGAAAATGTCGCAAGAAGGAAAGTTGCTCAGCGCGACGAGCTCTTTCATTTAAGTACCATATCGACCACTTTCGGAAAAATTTTTCAAAATCCGGAATTTTCCGGGTCCAATATCTCGAAATGCGTAAATTTTCCGGAAATTTCGATTTCAGTTTCGAAATCAGCGCTATCGAATTACCCTATGCCCAACTTTTAAGCGAAATCGGGGACAAAAAATTTTTACGTTTCCCTTGGTCCCCCCTTACCATTTTAAAAAATTCCGGGAACCGCCATTCCCGGAATCCGGGAAATACCGGACTGTCCGCACTTCAGTCAACACTTCACCCCACCTCCAACCCCCACCTCAAATTTCAGCCCAATCGGTCAACCCTAGCAACAGTTAGAGGGGGGGGGACAGGTGTGGGCACGAGATGAATAATAAATAATAATAATAATAAACGGACATACCCAGATGAAAGGGTTGCCTTTTTTGTGTAAAAAGCGGCAACCCAATAAAGGTCAAATGCGGAGTGGAGCATGCGTACCCGCGAATATGGGTTGTTCAGCGAAGCTGGTCCATATTAGTGCGCTTTTAACCTAGTCCTCCTGGCATTTACAACCTGCCCCTCCCATATTAACGTTTTAAAACCTAGTCCTCTGTTTGCTTAAAACCCAGTGTCACCCATATTGCATTTTTCATGCTCCATCGGAGCATTTTTATTCTTGTCCTATTTCATTTTTAAGGTTCTCAGTAAAACTTAAGCAAGAATGTTAAAGCTTTATGAAAGAAACTTTAAAAATTCCCCCAATAACTACGTAACAGTCAACCAATCCATAAAACAAAGAAGCTTGAAAAGTACAAATTACAAAGTACAAAGATTTTGGCAGAAAAACCCTCATCCACTACAAATAAGAATATTTTAGAAAGTTGCAGAAAGTTATTTGTAGTTTGTTATAAGCCATGCTGTACTTCAGCAGCACTCAACTGCAGCGCAACCAGACGCAAGCGTCACTGCCAAAGTAGTAGACTTATTCGGCATGATTTGTAATGTTATTATGCACGTGTCTGCAGAATTTCAGGCGATTGCTCTTTATCTGTTGCTAGTATTAGGCCGTACTGTACTTGAGCAGCACTCTACTGCAGCGCAACCAGATGTAAATTCTACTGTCGATGACACAAACTTATACGGCACGATTTCAATTTCTCTTCTGCAGTTATATGCGAAATTTTGGACAATTCCAACGTATCTGCAGCTAGTTATAGGCCGTGCTGTACTTGAGCAGCACTCTACTGCATCGCAACCAAATGCAAACGTCACTGCCAAAAAAGGAGACTTATACGGCATGATTTCCAATGCTATTCTGCACTTGCTTGGAAAATTTCAGACGATTGCAACTTTTGTGTAGCTAGTTATAGGCCGTGCTGTACTGCAGCAGCACTCTACTGCAGCGCAACTAGACGCAAACGTCACTGCCAAAAAAGGAGACTTATACGGCATGATTTCCAATGCTATTCTGCACTTGCCTGGAAAATTTCAGACGATTGCAACTTTTGTGTAGCTAGTTATAGGCCGTGCTGTACTTTAGCAGCACTCTACTGCAGCGCAACTAGACGCAAACGTCACTGCCAAAAACGGAGACTTATACGGCATGATTTCCAATGCTATTCTGCACGTGCCTGCAGAATTTCAGACGATTGCAACTTTTCTGTAGCTAGTTATAGGCCGTGCTGTACTTCAGCAGCACTCTACTGCAGCGCAACTAGACGCAAACGTTACTGCCAAAAAAGGAGACTTATACGGCATGATTTCCAATGCTCTTCTGCACGTGGCTGCAGAATTTCAGACGATTGCAAGTTATCTGTAGTTAGTTATAGGCCGTGCTGTACTTCTGCAGCACTCTACTACAGCGCAACCATATAGTAACATCGTAATAGGTATACGAAACCTATCTATAATAGTTTGTCATGTCCTAAACTATCTGTATGCCGAATTTCAAATGCCAGTGACAAATGAATAACTTGTTATCGACGGTGCTGTGTTTTAGGACAGCACATACAGCACGGTGGAAGCTAGAAAGTGCACCAACTAACATAGTTACAGTTCCCCCTTACTACAGACACATGTATCACCAAGTTTAATATGCTTAACCGTTTACAGTAAGTCTACAGACAGCGTGCTATGGTTCCTGCATAACAGTACAGCACGATAGCAGCACCGCACAGCGCTGCGACTATGCTCATCGTTTTCAGCGACCCCAATAACCATTATATGCGTCCCACTATATGGCCCAAAACAGCATATTTAGGCCTATTTTTGACTATTTCCTGCAGAGTTGGGACTTAGAAATTTTTCCAAAATGGCCATTTGGCCGGACCAACTTTGGGCCGGCCGCCTGAACGATCCTGGCCAGATATCGAAAATCGCCCTCGTTATGACACGCTACCCATCCCAAAGTTTCTTATGCAACAAGCCGCGTCTCTCTAGCTTGTTCCCTGAGCCCTGTAGCCGTGACACAAAATTGGCCTTTTTTGGCCATCTTAGCGGTCAGGCCACCTTTGGCCGGCCGCACAGGTGGCCGGCCGGACCGGGCGGCGGAAAATTGTCCAAAAGGTACGTTAACACAAATACTACTCTCAGGAAAACCAAACTTCACCGGCTGAAAATGCCCATATCGTTCAGTTTGTGAGTTAGACTAAAATGGCTTCCCCAAGCGTGACTTACACGGAAAAAAAAAACAAACGGACCTAACTTGTCCGGAAGCGAAAATTTTCAAAGTTGAAAATTTTGACCAAAACTTTTTTGATACTTGTTGTACTCGTCGTGCTGATTCCAACGATACCAAATTTGTCTATTTTGGTTGAGTATTTAGCTGGCACGGTGCTCGAACGGGTCTCTAAGGGCCGCGCTGAGCCTTTTACACCCATATTATAGGGGGAGCGCTATCGCGCCCCCCTATAATAAGACAAAATTCTCATAATAAATTGTAAGTTTCATATTCGTGCATTGAAATATACAAAAACCAATTTTAGAAAGCTATTACAATGTTGTAGTAGCTACAAAAAAGCGAAAAATCGTGAAAAAATTGTCCAAAACGCCAGAAAAAATTTTCGATTTTTGTAGTGTTAAAGAGCTGGTTCCGGTTCCGGTTCCGGTTTTTTAAACCCAGTTCCGGTTCCGGTTTTTTGGAGTTCCGGTCGATCCCTAAT
>JASAND010020532.1:0-82861 GCA_030248195.1 Trissonchulus latispiculum
AAAATTATATAGTTAACTTCTACGTACTTAACTACCTAGGTTTGGTTTCTTTTCTTTTAATTTAATTTATTTTTGAGGCCACTAGGCCCCCTTCGAACCAATAGGATGTAGAAAAGGTGTGTACTAACTCTCCTTTCGAGAGGCAATTCTCCTGCTGGACTAAAGGCCAGCCCAAAGTTCACGAGAGGACAACCTCCCAAACAACATGAGTGGACTTAACATAAAGGTTACGTAAGTCTTAGTTAAGTTACACCTTTTTTTGAAATGCTAAAATTACAAAACGGCAAACATTTTACTAAAACATTTTTGGCCATAACTTTCTTAATATTGGGAGTTGAGAAATAGAATTTACATTTTTGGAATCAGCGTCGAATTGCCTTTCGATTAAGCCTATGTTGTGTTTCCACATAAAATTTCGATCATTACGTAATCATTACCTAATTAACGCTAATTAACCCTAATTAACATGTTTAACTCATACTAAAACTAATTTAACCTCAACTGATTGTTAAAAATGAAAATTAGTGTCAAATAATGTTGGACACGACTACCTACGTCTAAATACAGCTACTTATGCATTTGTGACTACATATTATTTGCTGATTAGGGTCAATTCTACGCGGTAGCTACCGTATACCAACGAACCATCTTCGTATGATTAAATTTGACAGTAAGTTGAAGTTATTGTTTGCAAACAGAGAGGGATTACACGTTTTGGTGGGCAATATTAAAACCTTTTCTGCGAGTTTTGGGTGGTCGATAGTAATACATAAGTTGCCTAAAAGTGGGTCCTAATGAAAAGGCACCAGCTCTTCATTAGAGTGTGAACATTTGCCGTTATTATCCGTTCGGGGATAACAAGATCCAAGTGAAAAGGCACCCGCTTTCCACAAGGAGGCAATATTAAGGAATTTCCTGTCCAACTACCTAACTGACTAATATGTTTGTTAATCCATGATGTTATTCTTCTTGTATTAATAATACTCTGACCTTTATAAGGCGAATTTAAACAATCTTCCCTTTCATTCTTCTAAGCATTAGTTATATTTTAGAGATTGGCAACCCTGTTCTTAATTACACACAAATACAATTACAGCTTGGACGTTCATTCAAGAGACTACGATCATGGCAATCTTTAACTTAACCCGTTTTCTGAGATCTTCCTTGGCATTTTCGAGTGATCACTGAGCAAATCCCTCTTTTTGGATAAATTCTTCAAAATTTGATTTTTTATTTAACCAATTTCATTACAACCTCCACCGGAAAAATGGGTAGGGTTTTGACTAGGGGGGAAGACCAAAAACAAAACGATTCCTCCATTTTCTTATTCCCAGCTTCATTAGCGAATCACAATCATTCATTCAACAGTATCATTAAACATTCACGTCATCCTTAAGACGGATAAGGGATTAGATTATGCTTGCTTCGCTTTATACCTGTTTTCCTTGAATACCCTTTTCGACTACACTACAATTACTAACTATAATCACCATCTGTATTATTCCTTCAATAGACCACATACTATCGGTCAACAGTTTACTTTGTTCTTCTTCTTCTTTTTTCTATACGTCTACTTTGGTGGGGTCGACCTTCTGTGGGTCCGTTCCGCAGCCACCTTTCCTAATTTGCATATTCCTTCTAGTTTCTTACTTCTTACTATAGGTGGGGTCGACCTTCTGTGGGTCCGTTCCGCAGCCACCTTTACTTCTTCCTAGCCTTCCTCGGCTCTTCTAGACTACTGAACTCTAAATCCTAATTCTTTCTTGGAGCTCACCCGGCTCCGACAGCATCAAACAACTTAACCAGTTTCGAAGTACCTTACATTAAGGGGATCTGTTCCCTAGAGCGCACCCGGCTCTCACAGCATTTCGACTCGAGCATGTCTTCATGTATCCTTCACTAGTAACTATCTTCATTTTCTTAGAGCTCGCCCGGCTCTTACAGCTTCGGAAACCTTAAGATTAAATATCGGTCATTCTTTTAATATTCCCGTCTTCATATAACTATAATTCACTTCATAACTTCTATCAACCACAAGATTAACTACAGGCTAACAGCAGTGCTTCTAATAATTCGTTTCAGTCTCGTCTACAAAATAAATCTTGCTTGGATTCGATTACCAAATTATGTTTTTTCACCATCTTTCTGAACAGTGTCTTTCTGAACTCGAAACGCATTCCATTACTTCATTGTACTGTGAACCAGAATACCGATAATGTAAACACACAACACAACAGAGAACATCAGACAACACAGACTACTATAACAAATCTGGCGCTTAGACTGGGGGTAATGAGATGAATAATATTCCAAAAATTCTTGGATTTCGCTATTAGATCTCTCCTAATACTTTGAACCGTCACAAGCGTATGGGAGTCGAACAGGCTAACAGTTAATAGATACAACTTAATCGCGACACATAAAATACACAAACGATATTTACAAACAAGCGCATTATAAAACATATCAAGAAACTCAATTCCTTATTGGGGGTATATGTACATCCAACCTACTAGTTTTGGGTGCCAACCATCTTGTCCAGGGTTTTAGGTTCACGATCAGAACTTCCACACATCATACCAGTCAAAAGGACAGCAATAACAAAAATTACAATGAGCTACTCTATACAAACAATGGCGACAAAAGTCTATACAAAAAATCTATACAAAAAGACAAAAGTGAGCACTCTGTACAAAGGTACAATATCATAGAGATCAGTCATAATACCCTTTTTTTGATTTTCTGAATGTAGTCGAGTTTTACAAATAGGTAATCTCTAAAACCAATTACCGCACGCATATAAAATACCAAAAAATGAAATATTACGCTTTACAAATAAGGCACAATAGGTACAAAAGTACAAAAACACACAAAAGTTAAACAAATATATGTTTGAATTTTATGTATGTGATTTTTTTGTATGTTTTCGAATATTACTTTTTATAGGTTTTTGGTTTATTTATATCTACAAGATTTCATAACTGCACTGTTAGGGGAGTGTTAGAGGGGATATTCATAGTCTTCGTTGTCAGAGGGGTAGGGGGAGTCCAGGAGGCAGGCCAGATAGTCCTCCATTTGCCAGAAAGTGATGGTATCGTGGCTCGGGCACACTGGCAGGGAGAATTCCTTGGCCCCTTCGGAGGTGGCCTTAGCCATCTGAGCCTCATATTCCTCATGGTTCTTGGCCTGGCAGAAGAGACGTAGCTCTTCGATTTGCTCGCTATACTCCTGGGGAGGGATAGTATTGTCGTCGAGGCGATTCTTGAGGGCCCGCGCCTCCTTGAGGATAGAAGCAGGCGTCTTGTCCTGCCCTTCGTTGAAGAGACGAGATGCAGGTGGCGTCTGGTTCTGCCATTCTATGGAGAAGAGGGAAGAGGGTTGGGCGTCGGATTCGGATTCCTGTTCCTGTTTTATATCCCTTTCCTCACCCTCTAAAAAGGCCTGGTTTGGGGACTTGGGGGGTGAAGGAGCTGAAACCTGGTCGTTCTTCAAGGTGGCATAGCAGGCAAAAGGGACTTCCCAATCTGGACTGACGGTGGGGGCAAGGGTAGACGGAGCGCAGATGATTGGCCTATACCCTGGGTAGGGCACGGGATTAACAGGGGGGCAGGGTCCCGCCCGTGGGACTGGGGCTCGGGACCGATGAATCTGACTAGTATTTGTGGTGAGGGAGTAGATACCCCACTCCGCGAGTGCCTCCTGCACTCGGTTTCGTTGCGCTGGCAGGGGGGCTGATGCTCCATTAACCTCTACAGGGAGAGGTTCGGGTACATACTCTCTTGAAGGGGGAAAGTTGGCCATCTTTGTCCTGAAAACAGGTGGAAACATTAATGCAACAGATTAATGTTATATAATTTCTAAGACATGAGAACACTAATGCATCAGATTAATGTTGCGTCGTGTCGTGTGTATTATGTTGCACATCCTGACGTACCCAGTCATGGATATCCAACGATAATTCCGTCAACTAGCTGTTTCGAAACCGGATTCTAGTGCAGTTATGATTATTTCCTGAATTTCAGATAAATAATTCGACATTATATAGTTTAGAAAACGCGTAAAAACGAGAGTCAAATATTCATGCATGTTCCCACACAGTGACAAACAATAAAACACATAGTATAGTATAAATATAATACAGCTATCACAGCCCAATCTGACAACAGTTCCTAATAACGCCGATATCTTTTGGGGGGAGGTCCGGAGAGTGACAGGGACATTAAGGACTGGACTGGGGGAGATCTCTTCTTCGGGAGGGGACGTCGCCGGGGCTTCTCTTGGGACTCGGAGTGTTTCGAGCGGTAGATGGGGGAATCTCGGTGGGGGCGTTTGCTGAGGTACACTGACAGAGGGACCCGCTTCAGTGAAGTAGCGGTCCAGGATTCCATCAGGCGCCGTTGGGACTCGGCGGTCAGGGCATACACATGTCCAGTGGGTATGGCCACAGGGTCCTGTGGCCGGAAATGGGGACCGTCATCTTGGAATGTATAACATCCCCAAATGAGTCCGGCCCAGGCTTCGTTCCGCTTCAGGGTCTTCACAGGGTCCACGCTGTTGGGCACGTAGACGATGGTTGGGAGGGCCCTGATCATGGGTATAGACTCCCGGTATGGAGCCACATCAGTGACCTCATAGTGAAGCTTCATAGCTTCATCCAGATAAAGCTGATTGGTAGCCTTATCCTTTTCTTCTTGGGTGTTTCCCTTTGGTCGGGAGGCATCAATTTCAGGGACGACTATGATCCGGGAGAGGAGAGGGCTACGGATGGCGGTTGCCACCCGTAGACAGCGGACAGGCGTGGCTCTCATGATGGGGAACATCAAGGGATCTGATGTTCCGGCGATCTCCTTGAGGACGGCCACAACCTGCTGATTTCGGAGGGCACACCCTCCAACAATGGCAACGCGGGGGCGAACGGTATAGATGCCCTCCGGATCCTTTAAATAGACCCGGAGGAATTCCAGCAGCTGCCCAAGCATGTTGGCAGCTTCGCTCGATTCTGAGTGGCGGGCGATGGTCTCATCCATCTCCTTTTTGGAGGTCTGGGCTTCCATGATCCTGATGTTGAACAGGGACTCGTAGACACCCCAGAACCGGTCCTTTGTAGCCTCCATGAGGCGCCGATCCTGGGTGGCCATCAACTCATCCCTGAACATGGGGATTGAGTATTTCGCAAAGAGGATACCCCCCATTAGGAGGGTCTTGAAGGGATAGTGATGCTCCGGGTTAGGGAGCAAACGGATCAGGTTGATGTCCTGATGGGACATCTGCTTGGCGTACTTCCCACTGTCACTTTTGAGGATCTTATGGCCCACGGAGAAGGATCCAGTGAGCAGGGCCAAGATCCCCTGATAGAGGTTCTCGGCCGTATGGCCGTCTCGGTTCCAGTGCCGAATCATAATCGGCTTTCCTTCGGCATCCTTGCCCTTGACTTTGGCAAAGTTCGACAGCAGGGGGAAGTCTTCACAATCACTTCTGAAATAGAGGTGATTTCCAGGGTGGTCCGGGCGGTAAGGAAGCTGGAAGAGGGATAATCTCCGGAGCTGTTCCAAGGAGCTGTGATGAACGGCAGCAGCGTTCAGGTTGTTCATCTTCTAAACAAAATTTAGCAATCTCACAGTCAGGCTATTCAACGAGGATATCGTGCGTCGCGTCATTATTAGGCTGGAATTCGCTAAGAAATACCCATTTCTCAACTTGTGTCCATGTTTCGAGTTCATCAGACTCTCAAGGTGTCGAGGCTAGAGTTCACCTGACTCTGCTCATGATTCGGTTCTGAGTTCAACTGACTCTACCGGTTCTTATTGTTAATCTGTTCTAGGGATTTGAGAGCGCTGAGATTATACAATAATACACAATACTAATACAGATGATTATATACACAATTCCTGAAATAGTTGACAGCAGGTACGATACTACTAATTATATACATAAAATACTCCACATGATCCACAGACATAATTCCTATACTTACATTTTGACATGCAAGGCACATTATTTGAACCTAAGACGGGGGAGATGTTACTCTCCGTTGGCAACCCTGACTTACAATATACCGTATTATTAACTACTAAATGGACATATACAATATTTACACAATCCTTATAGGTACTAACCTAGTGATTATTAAACTGACTATTCAAAACTTAACTGATTTGCTGAAATACATGAAACCGTTCTTTTATATATTACACAAAACTCCCTTTTTGTTTTTATGCAAAAACTCTCCTTATGTTTTTGTGCTTTTTGTATTATATACCTTTTTTTTGTAATTTTCTTTGTTATGGACGTAGAAACTACTATTGGGAATATGATTAAGAGAAACGATTTGTTTTTAAGTATAAGTGATTTAAATAATGTTTTGGGGTAATTAATTTGTAGTATTTGTAAAAAGAATAATTGGAAATGTGAAGCTCTGATAAGTGAAAGATAATTAGCTCGTTTTCCATCCCAATAATACTTTCTGGGGCGAGAACTTGCATAGAGTTCCCCCCTTTTTTTTCTTGCCTGTTCCCCTTAACCGCATACATCCGCCACTACTAATGCTGATTTCTTCGATGAGGATGTTCTTCAGGTTCCTGAGGTCGGGGGGCCCCAGACTGGTAACGGGCCCGCTCGTGAACTGGTGGGGCTAGGCGTGCTGCATCCGAACGAGCGCTCAGGGTTAGATAGTCCAGTGGTAGAAGTAAATCTTCTTGATCAGGATATCCTCCTCCAAATCCCAGGGGGGTGATCGTTTCCCGTGCAATTTCCCAGCGGCGGGGATCTTCTCGGAGCCTGGGGGGAAGGTTCCTCGGGATGCGGGGTCTAACGCCCGGGGGCGGTACAGGAGGCTCCGCGGGAGAGGTGGACTGTTCTTCCTTAGGTAAGTGCCTCTCTCCCGCCAAGGCGGCTAGATACAGGTGATACAGGCTTCGCGTCGTGTCAGGATACATTCTAGTCCTATCACGTATTTCACTGCGAAGTCCAGCGGTGAAGAGCAAACTGAGATAGGCATCAACTTCGCTATCAGTTAAGCGTTCAGGATATACTTCGCCAGCGAACCCGAGCAATCTCAGGTAGAAATGATCCACAGACTCATCCTTTCTCTGCTCGATGGTGCTTAGCATTTGCTTGCAGGCATGGAAGTCTGCGCCGGACAGGGGCGCTTTGACGGTCCTGGTAGCCCCGGTTAAGGCAGGGGTGTTCCGATCTCCGCGTATGTCGGCTTCCCCAGGGGGTGGTAGGACTCGTCCATCTTTCCGAATTTCGTCTTCAAGGGAGAGGGCCAATAGATATATTTCATCCAGATGGCCAGATGTGGAGGGTATTTGAAGACGTATGTCTTTTCGTAGTCCAAGTATGAAAGCTCTCCCCAAGCTTAGTTTCACTGATTCCGACTCGGCTCGGGCGCCATAGACGATAGCGGCGTGATCACAGAACCGATGGTAGTATTGCCACACAGTTTCGGACTCCGTCTGTCTGACTGGAGGCGGGGCCACTGATGATACTGACGCAGGGGACAGTTCGGTGGAACGCGAAGGAGGTAAACTGACTCCTCGTGGTCTTTCGCCTCTGATGGGGGATAGGGGTCGGGGCTGAATTGGGGGAGCCATGTTTCCGTCCAGAGGGGTCTCTGATGCGGCTTCAAACAAATGATATGGTGTTATTAAGGGGATTACGTAAGCAGCAGGTAACGGTGTGGGGCGTATCTTCAATTCCTTCGTAGAGAAGGAGATTTCGAATGAACCACGGAACTTCGCCAGGATATCCGTTCCCAGTAGAATTACTGGTGGTAGGCTAGGATTAACGAAAACGTCATGAGGGATAGGTGGGTGGCTAGGACATCCCGGAAATGTGATGATAGCTTCAATCTTCTTAGTGATTTTCAGTTGATGTCCAGTGGCTGAGGAGCTCTGACGTGGTTGTTCTAGATCCACCAGAGAGAAGCTGTGTCTCCTTACTATACTTTCTGATATGACAGTGATGCTGGCTCCTGTATCTAATACGGCCTCGATTAGGATTCCCTGGATAGAAATATCGATGCAAGGTGTATTGCAGCCAGGGGGATAGTCTCCTGTTGGCCATTCGGGTTCATCCATTAAACACCAGACTCTATCTCTCCTGCCTGCAGAGGAGTCTCTGGATCGGCTGCCGTGGTAAGGCGGTGGGGTTAGGGCTCGAGCTCCAACTCTTCCGAGTTCGGGACTTGCCGCACGCAGTGGTGGGCTCTCCTGTTCATATGATTCAGTCCGCTGTTGGCGAAGTTGACGACAGTGTTCATTTCCTTGTAATTCTTCTTCGGGTCCGGATATTAGGGGTCTTCTGGGTCTAATAGGGTTAGGATATGCAGATTCCGGGGACAGAGGTGGGTAGAGCCCCAGAGGTTCCAAGGGAATGTCTTCGAATCTTAGCTGTCCTTGTCCAGGCGTGTAGGCGTATGAGCGGGGTCGGACTCCTCTTGTTCTGTTTTCTGCGGCTGGTCGCATAGGTGGTAAAGGTCTTTCCAGGAGAGGGGATTGACTGCGTAGTTCAGACGGGCTGGAACCAACAGGCGGTGAGGTGGATGGAGAGGTCGGAACTCGTTGTATTCCAGTTCCCAATCTGCTAAGTCTTTGTCCTAACCCGAAGCACGATCCACGCATTCGGGTTATGAGATTAGCCCTGAATTCGCTCATACATGGGGAAAACCAAATCGTAATGGCTACTCCTATCGCAATCAGGATAAGAATAATTATGAAACCAGTCCAGACATTCATATTGAGCGGGTGAATGACGAGCGGTGCAGTGCGGTGATGCTTTTCCAGTAATTTCTTCACAGCCTTGTTTTCGTATTCTGCTCGCTCCAAATCAGTGAATTGGATAGGGACGACACCTAAATTAGGGGCTTCAAAAGGAACTCGGTAAGTAATAAGGGGTGCAGAATATTGCACAACCTCTATCGCGCTGGTTAGCACCAGGTCACCAACTATGATGTGGTTATAGGTTCCATGTTCTAGCCATATCACGCCATTGCTGGGTACGGGGATGGTTTCACCTCGAGACACATGCTGCAACTGCGGAGTTTGGGTGAGCATGATTTCTGGGTGGCTGGTTCTGATCAGGACACCGGCTGGCGTTGAGGCAAAGTCCGTGTCAGGGGTTAGGACCTTTACCATCATCTGCTGTCTGCAATTCGCGGCGTCAATGGGAGTGGCTGAAACAATCGCCTTGAGACAGGCTGACTGAGGTGTTGCAACTAATGATTCAGGTCCGCATACCCATAATCCAGGTGATGATTGGCATTCTTCAAGTTTGACTTCAGAGAATTCTGAACTATGGTGGCTCACTTCGTGTCTAACGAAGCGAGGGACAGGGGCCTTCATTTGGGCGTGGTTTGATGGGTCGTTATATCCCACATTGCTGACCTCATATATGGGGGCCACATCTTCTCGAGTGGGGGTAGGTATTTCCATGATGAATCCAAAAAGCAGTTTTCTGATGTCCATTCTAACAGGGTAGATCTTTCCAAATCTGTAGATCAGGCTGGGTTCGTCCCTCAAAATCGTTTGATTCAGTTGGGCATGTCCATTCACTATGTCCCGGATGATCTTGTAATTGATGAGGCTGGGAGAAATTCGTCCATCCAACCCAGCGGCCATGACGCTATCAATACTATGCTTGAGGGAGTGTTCGAAGTTGGACACGATCAATGAATACTGCACCTGAGTACTCATGGTCAGGGCTTCGCATCGTGCGGAATTAATCAATCCAACCAATTCCTGTAATGAGTAGTGCATAAAGGAATAGACCTGTTCGTTCGCTTCGACCAATCTTTCCAGGGCTTCTGTATGAGCGATCACTTGCTCGTCCAATTTTTGAGTCGCTTCAATGATGGCATTGACTTTATCCTTTACGCGTCCTAGGCTAACAGTATTAGAAATGGACATACCAAGTCCAACTATACCAATGATGGCTCCAATGGCTCGCTTAGATCTTTGTAAGGGGAACTGGGATTTTACGTGCTGAAATCCACGATCAGCGTACAAGGATTCATTGTATTCCTGGTATTTGGGTTTGGAGGTGTTGCAAAGAATGGGACTCTTGTCGCAGATGATCTTCATTACGGATGAATAGTATCTGGTATTAAGTATTCCACCATACATCTCGTGATATTCTTCCGTGATGTTTTGGATCAGATTGTTCAGGTGCGGTTCGTGTGGGCAATCTTCCAGCCATTCATTGACTCGTTCACGGTGCGTTGTCGCATTTCTTGCATTTGGCCCTCATTCGGTCCATCTGATTCGAAGGGGACGAGGAGGAGTGTTTGAGTTTATTTGGGACGGTAGATGTTCCGGATCTCCTGCCGGCAGAGGGTACAGAAGAAGAGCCAGGCTTTCATCCTTTCTTGAGTCTGTGGAGGTTTGGGCATCTTCATGTGGATTAGAATAGGGACATACTCAGTTTTGGTATAGGTTGCCATCAATCCTTTAGGGGATAGGGCCAGACCCCACTTGGTAGATACCATGGTGTTCATTGCTTTGGCTCTTTGGGTAAAGTAATCTTCGCTTTCCTGTGCTTGAATGCAGGGGACTAACAGGGCAATCATTACGCCAAGCACAAGCCACATTACTAGGATGGGAAAGGGTAGTGAAGTTGAACTTTTCACTTTGGCAACCGGTTTGGGCACAGGAAGTTCCTTATGTTCCTCCCTGGTGGGGATCAGGGCCGTTTCCTCCTGGGGTAGGCGCACAGTAGCGGGGACTGAGCTTGATCTTGGATGACCTTTATGAGTCGGGGCAGGGGTCTTTCTTCTGGGCGGAGGCGGAGAATCAGTTGTTCTCCTGACGGGGTGAAGGGCCTCCATTCGGGCTCGGGCAAGCAGAAATTGCTGATAAGACTCCCAACAGCGTTCCCTCTCACGCTTCAATTGCCAGGCGCGTCGTTCTTCCTTCTGTGCGCGCTTTCGTTCTTTGCTCCGGACGTCCTTCAAAAGTCTGCGGAGGAACTTGATATCCTGGGGACACAAATCGGATTCTGGGATTACAACTTCCCCAAGGGTTTTCTTTATCTTCTTGATGACCTTCTTCTTTTTCTTTTTGCTCTTCCGGTTCTTTCGGGTCTTTATGACAGTGGGCTCAACAGCGTTCAGGTTTATGCGGACTTCCCGATTCCGGAGTTTCTTTACAGCCGTTTCCATTTCCTCGTCCGATTCTTCCGTGACGTCTGAGGTGGAAGTTTCTTCCAAGCTATCCACCAAATCGTTGATGATTGGCTTTCTCTGTTGTGGGTTGCCTGGATTGATGAGGGTTAAAGGATCCACGTTCTCTTTGTTAGCTTGCATCAATCTCCATGTCAGAGGTATAGATGTACTGAGGAGGTTTTCGACCCATAGATCCAACCTTCCAGCATGAGGGGATTCTTCGGGGGCTTCCAATATGTCGCTGTCGAGACAACAGTAGAATTCTTCATCGGATACTGACCTTCCAAGCCTTTTCAAGATCCTTCGGCTGATCTCATAAATTGCCTCTTGGTCAATGATCTTGAATCTCCCTCGTTCGGGGTGTTTGATGAGATCACTGATCTGGTATTCCATCTTAGCTGGGGAATGCGACCCATCTTGAGTCATAAGGATGCTGGGATCCAAGGCCTGTAGAAGTTCTTCTTCTGAAAGCATTTCTCCAAGTCGATCCAAGACTCTTCGAGCAAATTTCACGACAGGGCCCATCTCGACGGGGGTGACTTCTAGTTGACTTTCAGGTCTTGATCGGGTAGGCGGCAGGTTCTGATTCTGGAATTTCGGACTCTGTTCTTCTGACTTGTCTTGATTCGTTGGTCCTTGCACTGGGACCAGCGGGGCATGAATCAGGTCCATTGCCATATTTCCTTGTGCCAGAACTTTCTGCGCACTTTGCATCACAGTAGACATATCAATCTGAGGATTGGGTTTAGGACCTGTGAGCGCTGAATTGGGATAGGGGGAAATAGTTCCATTGCCCTGATGACTGACAATCGGCCCAATCTGCGGAGTAGGGGGCAATCCGAGTTGTATTCTGAATTCTCGCACGGCTTCTCCTAGACCAATGGCCAAGGCCTCGGAGGGAGGGACTGACTGGAATCTGGGTGCAGGACAATTCTGGGTGAAATTGTAACACCGAGGGCTTCTTCGCAATTCTCGTCCGCGTCCCAATGAGTGTCCTCGTGGCTGCTTCCTTTGCTGGTCCCTTTCGTAGGGTCCGGGAATTCTCTTCGTTGGTACTCGGACCACTTGGGTCGTCTCGCTGGTGGACTGTTCCGAGGAACTTTCTTTTTCTAGATTCTTCTCAAGAGAGGAGGGGGGAATTGAGGAGTCCTGGGACAGTCTTTTCTTCACCTGAGAGGGGTAACCATATTCTATGGTTCTGGGTTCTTCCAACCTATGGGTGCGGGGGTAGGTAACAGACATTGGTTTCTGGTACATGGGCAAGGAGTACAGTTCACGGTCCAATCGCTCAGTTTCTGAATCCACGGGCTCCTTTTCTGCGTTCAGAGTGTAGGTAGATTTCCCTTGTGTCTGTTCGATCTTGACATAGGGAGGAATGGAGAAATATTGTCCTCCCAGATCCTTGATTTCCTGTTCTAGCTGCAGGATTTGAGTGGGTAGGCTGGGATTTTCAGGCGGGAAGTAGGCAGTTTTCCTCTCCGGTTCAGCTCCAATGACTTGAACCATAGGGGGGACACTCCTCTGTTGTCTCACGTCGGCAAATCTGGATCCGTAGGGAGCATGAACAGCTTCAACAGCGTTTTTCTCTTCATTCCGGCTCCACTGAGGTTTGGGCTGAGGGTATTGCTGGTACTGTCCGGGAGGTCCATTTCTGGGAGGATATCGGTTGTCATGATTCCGGTTTATTCCATTCCCATTCTGCGGATATCGGGATTGCCCATTATTGGATCGATAGTTGTTAGGGTTCCCATTGCTGGGAGGATTGTTGTTGTAGTTATTGCGTGGGGGTCCGGGATAGTCGTTTCTGGGTCGGTAGGCTCCACCTCCAGGGGACCTACACTCACGCTTGGAATGTCCGGCTCTTCCACAATTGAAGCATCGGAAATCGTTAGGGAAGGGAATCTTATCATTTCCTCTTCGGGGAGGAAGGGCATTCTTGGACTGTTCGGGAGAGGAGATCTTGATTCCTTTTATCTCGTTGGCAAGCACGGCCGTGCTCTGAACCAAGGAACTGATTGTGTTCAAAAGGGCGGGACCAGTGAGATTTGCACTTGAGACAGCTGCTTCTGGGTCCACTTCTAAAAAGGCAGGAGTTCCCTCTCCAGGGTAAACACCTTCAGCTTCTCTAGCTTTTTTGAAGGCCTGGGAATAGTCCGGCGTGTCCATTGGAACATGAGGTTTGAATTCATTCCGCAATCCAATGAGAAAGGTCTTCAGCTTGATATCTTCCAGCATACCAGGGTCTCCTCGATCTTCCCAGGCGATTCGGGCATATTTCTGCAATCGGAGAGAAAAGTCCGCGACAGACTCATGGGGCATCTGTCTGATACTGAACAGTTTGGCTGTGGCGTGCATATCCGTCATGGGAGGAATCATAACTTCTCTGAGGGCTCGTACAGAGGCTTCCCAGTCATCTTGTTGCATAGCGCCTCTGGGCATGCATTTGAATATCTCAGCAGCTCTGCCTCTGAGAGTAGACGAGATATTCATGACCTTCTGGTAATCGTTCAGGTTGAGTCTTTGACTGAATCTCTCATAGTTGACAAGGTGATCATCAAAGTTTTCATGATCCTTTCCCGAATAGATAGGCATATCTCGGTAGGAGGCAGCGATGGCCTGATTTTGGATGCTATCGCGGAGTTGACCTAACAGGTCTTCAATGTTCCCATTAGGTGCCATAGGGGCGTGGGGGAAAACCAAGGGCATCTGGGGGTTGAAGGGAGGAGGTGCTCCACCCACGGGACCTGGTGGCACATGTTGAGGGCCCATGTTCGGGGGTCCATTTCCATCTTCGTCAGCAGGATTGAATTGATCCATATTTTCCTCCGGGTTCGGTCGGTAGGGTCTCAATTGATTCCTTGATAGGGTTAAAGTTGATCCTCGTTTGATCTTAATGATGAAATCGTAGGGTCGTGATGTTTCCTCACTGGTAGGATTTCCAACAGGATTGTCTTCGCAGGAATGTCCTCACTGGGGGCTCCAACTTTTCTGTTTACCGTGTAATGAACTGAGTTGGATTAAATGAGAAATTGGCTTGATTTGATTCGATTTCAAGAAATGGGGTCGTGTTAGGCTGCTAGGTTCAGTTACACGGAAGGTCAGCGCGTTTGTCTGATTAGACAAACTTAGGTACCAGATTCCCGAAAGGTAGTTTGCCAAAATCGGGGATCTCTACAGCCAACCTGTTAGGGGTATAGTCGTGAGTTCGTTTAGATAGGGGTCGTTAGGTTGATCGCAGCAGGATTCAATCCAACAATATGATCGCAACAGGATCGTTTTCAGCAGCAAGATCGCAACAGGATCTGATTCAGCAGCAAGATCTCGACAGGATCTAGTTCAGCAATAAGATCGCAGCAGGATCTGACTCAGCAAGGCTGTTCCTAACTAAGTCTGGATGAGTACACAGTAATTTATTAACAAACAACAGGGTTAGATATGCTTTAAGAATAATAACGGTAATGACAGCAAAATTATCAAACAGGGGTCACTGGACAATTAATATTCACTGCAATTATTAACAATATCTGATCAAGGTACAAGGTACCAGGGTTGCCAACTCTTTTGATAGATTAATACTTTTAAATTGACCGATATTAGGGGAAGACTAATTATTAACAATTCGAAGACGGATTCTTTCTTTCTTCCTTCTTCTCTTACTATAACTAACAGGGACTAAGCTTCACTCTAACCTAACCTTGGGTTCCTCTTCTTCAGGTATTGATTACAGGGTACTGTCAGGTACAGTGTGTACGCGTGAGTTGTGTATGTTAAATTAGCTTCCTTATCCGTCTAATCACAAAATAAACTAATCAACAGTTAACTGATAATTAATTAAAGTTAAAATTATTACACTTCTGTTCCGGGAATGGGTGAGCGGGCTTAGATCTGGTATTAAAGACTCTCAAGGAATCCCACAGATCTAAGGCGGCTATCGGACGGTGGAGAGTACAAACACAGGGGTCGGTCTAGGCGGGGAGTTACCAGGAGATGCCAGACTTATAATTTAGAAAATGAACAACCTGAACGCTGCTGCCGTTCATCACAGCTCTTTGGAGCAGCTCCGGAGACTATCCCTCTTCCAGCTCCCCTATCGTCCTGACCACCCCGGAAATCACCTCTACTTCCGGAGTGATTGTGAGGATTTCCCCCTGCTGTCAAATTTTGCCAAAGTCAAGGGCAAGGATGCCGAAGGAAAGCCGATTATGATTCGGCATTGGAACCGAGAACCGAGAACCGGAACGGCTGAGAACCTCTATCAGGGGATCTTGGCCCTGCTCACTGGATCCTTCTCCGTGGGCCACAAGATCCTCAAAAGCGACAGTGGGAAGTATGCCAAGCAGATGTCACATCAGGACATCAACCTGATCCGCCTGCTCCCTAACCCGGAGCATCACTATCCCTTCAAGACCCTCCTAATGGGGGGTATCCTTTTTGCGAAGTACTCAATCCCCATGTTCAGGGATGAGTTGATGGCCACCCAAGATCGGCGCCTCATGGAGGCTACGAAGGACCGGTTTTGGGGCGTCTACGAGTCCCTTTTCAACATCAGAATCATGGAAGCCCAAACTTCCAAGAAGGAGATGGACGAGACCATCGCTCGTCATTCAGAATCGAACGAAGCTGCCAACATGCTTGGGCAGTTGTTGGAATTCCTCCGGGTCTATTTAAAGGATCCGGAGGGCATCTATACTGTGCGCCCCCGAGTCGCCATTGTTGGAGGGTGCGCCCTCCGAAATCAGCAGGTTGTGGCCGTCCTCAAGGAGATCGCCGGAACATCGGATCCCTTGATGTTCCCCATCATGCGAGCCACGCCTGTCCGCTGTCTACGGGTGGCAACCGCCATCCGTAGCCCTCTCCTCTCCCGGATCATTGTCGTCCCTGAAATTGATGCCTCCCGGCCAAAGGGAAACACCCAAGAAGAAAAGGATAAGGCTACCAACCAGCTTTATCTGGATGAAGCTATGAAGCTTCACTATGAGGTCACTGATGTGGCTCCCTACCGGGAGTCAATACCGATGATCAGGGCCCTCCCAACCATCGTCTACGTGCCCAACAGTGTGGACCCTGTGAAGACCCTGAAGCGGCACGAGGCCTGGGCCGGACTCATCTGGGGATGTTACACGTTCCAAGATGATGGTCCTCATTTCCGGCCTCAGGACCCCGTGGCCATACCCACTGGACATGTGTATGCCCTGACCGCCGAATCCCAACGGCGCCTGATGGAATCCTGGACCGCTACTTCACTGAAGCGAGTCCCTCTGTCGGTGTACCTCAGCAAACGCCCCCACCGAGATTCCCCCATCTACCGTTCGAAACACTCCGAGTCCCAAGAGAAGCCCCGGCGCCGTCCCCTCCCAAAGAAGAGATCTCCCCCAGTCCAGTCTTTAATGTCCCTGTCCCTCTCCGGACCGCCCCCCAAAAGATATCGGCGTCATTAGAGACTGTTGTCAGATGTGGCTGTGATAATTGTATTATACTGTAGTATGTACTTATACTGTTTGTTACTGTATGGAAATGTATACGAAGGTGCAATTTATGCTTTTATGCGCCTCCTAAGCTGGATAATTTTGAGTCATTTATCGTGAAATTATGATAATCATAACTGCAACAATAATCATAACTGCACTAGCAACTTATTTCGAAATAACTAGTTGACGGAATTATCGTTGGATATCCATGACTGGGTACGTCAGGATGTGCAACATAATACACACGACACGACGCAACATTAATCTGATGCATTAGTGTTCTCACATCTTGGAATTCTTATAACATTAATCTGTTGCATTAATGTTTCCACCTGTTTTCAGGACAAAGATGGCCAACTTTCCCCCATCAAGAGAATACGTTCCCGAGCCTCTTCCTGTAGAGGTTAATGGAGGGTCAGCCCCCCTGCCAACTCAGCGAAATCGAATGCAGGAAGCACTCACGGAGTGGGGCATTTACTCCCTCACTACAGATCCTAGTCAAGGTCATCGGTCCCGAGCCCCAGTCCCACGGGCGGGACCCTGCCCCCCTGTTAACCCTGCGCCCTGTCCAGGGTACAGACCACCTACCGGCCCCCCGTCTGCTCTTGCCCCCGCCATCTGCCCAGAGTGCAAAGTTCCTTTCGCCCTACCTGGCCAGAAGAAAGCTGCTACCAGCTGCAGCGTCAAAGTTCCCCATCAGCTGGGCCAGTATACCGAACTGGCCAACCTCAACGACAATCCTCACCATGAACCACAGTTCTATCAGGCTGAAAATCTCCTGAAGATGTTCCCTAAGAAGGATCCTTATCCTTCTTTCGTCTACTATCCGGGTAGTAAGGTCAGGTTTGATGATGCTGGCCTACGGATGCGGCACACCAAAATCCATCAGGACACCGCCGTCAGCCTCCATCCAGATGTCACTGTGCAGGACCACGTGCAGGCAGCGTTTCGTGCGTTTTCCTGCCTCACATACAAGCACCAGGATTCCGACGGCGACCGTGCCCTCTACGCCTTCGGCCTTGAGAATCTCCGACAGGAGATTCTACAGATTGTCAACGACCCGAATTTCAAGAATCCCTGCCCGACGTATCCCCCTCCACCGTTCGGACCCGAGCCCAACTATCCGACCCGAAAGGACGATCACGTCTCAGTTCCTTCACCCCCCAAGTCCCCAAACCAGGCCTTTTTAGAGGGTGAGGAAAGGGATATAAAACAGGAACCGGAATCTGAATCCGACGCCCAACCCTCATCCCTTTTCTCCATCGAATGGCAGAATAAGACGCCACCTGCGTCTCTCCTCACCGAAGGACAGGACAAGACGCCTGCTTCCATCCTCAAAGAGGCGCGTGCCCTCAAGAATCGCCTGGATAACAATACCATCACTCCTCAGGAGTATAGCCAACAAATCGAAGAGCTACGGCTCTTTTGTCAGGCCAAGAATTATGCAGAATATGAGGCTCAGATGGCCAAGGCCACCTCCGAAGGAGCCAAGGAATTCACCCTGCCAGTGTGTCCGAGCCACGACACCATCACTTTCTGGCAAATGGAGGATTATTTAGCTTGCCTCCTGGACTCCCCCTGCCCTTCTGACAATGAAGACTATGAGTACCCCCTCTAACAGGAGTACCCCCCCTCTAACACTCCCCTAACAGTGCAGTTATGGAACTTTGTAAATATTGATAATCCAAAAAATCTATAAAAAGTAATATTCGAAAATATACAAAAAAATAACATATATAAAACTCAAAAATATATTTGTTTAACTTTTGTGTGCTTTTGTACTTTTGTACTTATTGTGCCTTTTTGTAAAGCGTAATTATTTGTATAATGTTTCACATGCGTGTAGAGTTTACCTATTTGTAAAACTCAACTGTTTAAAGACACAAAACAGACAACCTTCAGAAAATCAAAAAAGGGTATTATGACTGATCTCTATGATATTGTATTTTTGTACAGAGTATTCACATTTGTCTTTTGTATAGACTTTTGTCACCACTGTTTGTATAGAGTAGCTTATTATATTTTTGTTTCTTATTATTGCTGTCCTTTTGACTAGTATGACATGTGGAAGTTCTGGTCGTGAATTTAGAACCCTGAATGAGACGGTTGGCACCCAGAATCACTAGACCGAATGTATATATGTCGTAGTAATTTCTGTACTCAGTAAGTACTGTATTTACTGACTGATTTCAGTAAATACGGTATTTACTAGTAAGAATGGTATTTTCTTTAAACGTCCTATCTTTACACGTAAATTCCGTTTTTACTGAAACTCGTCCAGTAAATACTGTATTTTCTAGTAAATTCTGTATTTTGCCTTAAACGCCTTTGTGTTTGTGTGTGGCTAGGGATACAAAGGGCATGCGGACTTCACACTTAAACTCAAAAGATAGGTCATACATAATCACAATATGTGCAAAGGGGGTGCACGAAAATAAACTTCAGAAGTTAAATATATAAATTAATATACAAAATTACAAAATACTTTAATGTTAATACAGTTAACATACTAGAACATTATTGCAGACATCTTAATTAAAGATACACTATGTGGAATAAGTTTTGTTCACTTTAAATTTTAAAGCAGATATTTGTGGTTTTAAATTATGTAGGAAAGTAAGTAGGTTTAAAACCATTATGTAACTTATTAATTTTTAATTAATCGTGACTCTTAATGAACAGATAATGCAATAAATATCTGTTAGGTTTTTGTTGAAAACTGCTTCAAAACTATTTTAATTTTGTAAACTAGTATATTTGAATTCTGAAGTTTCTTTTCGTGCACCCCCTTTGAACATATTGTGATTATGTATGACCTATCTTTTTACTTTAAGTGTGACGTCGGCATGCCCTTTGTATCCCTAGCCACACACAAACACAAAGGTGTTTAAAGCAAAATACAGAAGTTACTAGAAAATACAGTATTTACTGGACGAGTTTCAGTAAAAATGGTATTTACGTGCAAAGATAGGACGTTTAAAGAAAATACCATTCTTACTAGTAAATACCGTATTTACTGAATTGGGTCAGTAAATACAGTATTTACTGAATACAGAAATTACTACGACATATATATATATTCTCAGTAAGGATTCGAATCTCCCGATATCTTTTATGATGCGCCTGTTTGTAAATATCGTTTTTGTGTACTTTCATGTGTCATGATTATGTTGTATCTATTAACTGTTAGCCTGTGCGACTCCCATACGCTTGTGACGGTTCAAAGTTTTAAAAAAAGATCCAATAGCGAAACCCAAGGACTTTCGAAAACCTTGATCATTTTGTAATCCCTAGTCTTAGCCCCGTAAGCACGAGGAGGAATTCTGTTGGAATGGACTTATTATAGCAATTGTGTAGTTTGATATCCTCTGTTATGTTGTGTGTTCGTATTATCGGTATTTTGATTTGCAGTATGACGAGGTAGCGGATAAGTTTCGATTTCGAAAAAAGACATTGTCAGAGCGTCGTCAGTCTGGTGAACGGAATCACAACACTGAAATAGATTTTAGAAGTTTTGTTGCTAGATTGTAGTTGATATTGTGTTTAATGGAGGTTATAATGATATGATGATGTTAGTTTGCAGCTATATGATGACGGGAATAGTAAAGGAACGACCGATATTTAGTCTTAAGGTTTTTGAAGCTGTAAGAGCCGGGTGCCTCTAAGAAAGTAAAGGTAATCAATAGTGAAGGATATACGAAAACGAGCTCGAGTCGAAATGCTGTAAGAGCCGGGTGCGCTCTAAGAAAGTAAAGGTAATCAATAGTGAAGGATATACGAAAAACGTGCTCGAGTCTAAATGCTGTAAGAGCCGGGTGCGCTCTGGGAAACAAAATCCCCTGATGTAAGGTACTTCGAAACTGGTTAAGTTGTTTGATGCTGTCGGAGCCGGGTGAGCTCCAAGAAAGAATTAGGATTTAGAGTTAGAATAGAGTTAAGTCTGAAGTAGTCAAGAAGGGCCAAGGAAGGCTAACGGAGAAGTAAAGGTGGTTGCGGAACGGACCCACAGAAGGTCGACCCCACCTAAAGTAAGAAGTGAGAAATTAGAAGGAGTATGCAAATTAGGAAAGGTGGTTGCGGAACGGACCCACAGAAGGTCGACCCCACCTAAAGTAAGAAGTGAGAAATTAGAAGGAGTATGCAAATTAGGAAAGGTGGTTGCGGAACGGACCCACAGAAGGTCGACCCCACCAGAGTAGATGTAAAGAAGAAGAAGAAGAGAGTAAGCTGTTGACCGAAGATATGTGGTCTGTTGAAGGAATAATGCAGATGGTAATAGTAACGATCGTTAGTTACCGTAATGTAGTCGAAAAAGGGTACTCAAGGAAAACAGGTATAAAGCGAAGCAAGCATAATCTAATCCCTTATCCGTCTTAAGGATGACATGAATGTTTAATGTATGAATGACTGTAATTAGCTAATGAAGCTGCGAATAAGAAAATGGAGGAATCATTTTGTTTTGGTCTTCCCCCCCCCTAGTCAAAACCCTACCCATTTTTCCGGTGGAGGTTGTAATGAAATTGGTTAAATAAAAAATCAAATTTTGAAGAAATTATCCAAAATGAGGGATTTGCTCAATGGTCACTCGTAAACGCCAAAGAAGGCCTCAGAAAGTGGATTAAGTTAAGGATTTCCATAATCGTGGTTACCTAAGTGAACGTCCAAGCTGTATTTGTATTTGTGTGTGTAATTAAGAACAGGGTTGCCAGTCTCTAAAATATAACTAACTCCTAGGGAAACGAAAGGGAAGATTAGTTAAAAATTGCAGTATAGGGTCAGGGTATCACTAACACAAGAAGAATAACATTCTAGATTACTAAACATATTAGTCAGTTAGGTAGTTTGAAAGGAAATTCCTTGATATTCCCTCCTTGTGAAAAGCGGGTGCCTTTTCACTTGAATCTTGTTATCCCCAAATAAATAATAATTGCAAATGTTCACACTTTAATGAGGAGCTGGTGCCTCTTCATTAGGACCCAATCTTAGACAACTTACCTATTATTACCGGCCACCCAAAAAACTCGAAGAAAAGGTCTTACTATCATCCACAAAAGTGCGTAATCACTCTCTGTTTGCAAACAATAATCTCAATTTACGGTCAAATTTAATCATATGAAGATGGTTCGTTGGTATACGGTAGTTACTGTGTGGAATTAACCTTAATCAGCAAATGACATGTAGGTACAAATGCATAGGTAACAGTGTTTAGACGTAGGTAGTCATGTCCAACGTTATTTGGCATTAATTTTCCACTTTTAATAATCCGTTTGGTTAAATTAGCAATAATATGAGTTAAATATGTTAATTAGGGTTAATTAGTGTTAATTAGGTAATTATTACGTAATAATCAAAATTTTATGTGGAAACATAACATAGGCTCAATCGAAAGGCAATTCGACGCTGATTCCAAAAATGTAAAATTTATTTTCCAACTCCCAATATTAAGAAAGTTATGGCCAAAAATGTTTTCGTAAAATGTTTGCCGTTTCGTAATTTTAGTATTTCAAAAAGGGTGTAACTTTACGTAACCTTTGTGTTAAGTCCAGTCATATTGTCTGGAAGGCTGTCCTCACATGAACTTTGGGCTGGCCTTTAGTCCAGCAGGAGAATTGCCTCTCGAAAAGAGAGTTAGTATACACCTTTTCTACATCCTATTGGTTCGAAGGGGGCCTAGTTGCCTCAAACACAAATTAAATCAAAAGAAAGAAAATCCAATCTAGGTAGTTAAGTACGTAGAATTCAATAATATAATTTTTAGTTAGCTAGACTTTACGTAAAAAATAACTATGTGCATATTTTTTCATCTTTTTCCTGTTTTACTTTCCTCCTGGCTCTCGTTTTCTTGCTCTCGACCTGTTGGAAACAGGGAGTTTCCAGTAGCAAGGAACAATTGTTGCCGGAGACAAATGACCGCCACGCTTTGTTTTCGGCCAAAAGTCCAAGCAAAACTCAAGAATGAGGGGCCGAAAACAAAGAATTATTAAACTATTTTTGACTCTAATAAACTAATTTTCTGATTTAACTTAAACTATTGAAATTTCTTGCGTATTGTGTAGGCCCAAGTTGGCCAAAACCCCGCAACTTTCTGTCAATTTTTGGGCAAGTTAAGAGCGTACTTTCATCATCTATCCCTTTGGTTACGTTTACATGCAAACCCAAAATTCTATAAAATTCGCCCAAATTTCGACCCCGAAATCCATCAAAAAAGGGACCAGTTGGGGGCAATATTTCCCCAATATCATTAATCTGACCCCTCACCTGGTCTCCGGGCCGAAAAGAGCCCGGATCTTACATGCAAAACATGGGAAGCTTCTAGAAGCTTCTAGAAGCTTCCCCCAAAATTAAAAGACACCGCTTTTATTGCGGGCTGTCAGCGAGCTGTCGCTCGCTCCCCAATTTTCAAATTCTAATCAGTGTTCGTTAGTACACAGCCGAGAGCGGCTGCAAAAATGTCCCCTTTCCCCTGTGTACTGCTTCTCGTGTCACTGGTGTGACGCGGGAAAATAGCAGTACACACCCCCCAATTCCAAAAAATTGGGAATCTCTCTGGCCCTCGGGCCAGAGAGGTAAGCTGAGCTTAAACCCGAACACTAACAACTTGAGTGGCCTTATGGACCTTCTACGTCCGGCCTAGAACTGCCACCTAGGATAAAATCTAGGATTATATTGTGGCCCTTTTGGCCGAATTTTATGTGTACTTGTGTTTTTGGCCGATTGGCCCTTTTTTATATGTTAAGGCCAAAAGGCCACTATTTTTCGAATCCAAGCCGCGGCCAGGAGGCCAATACTTTCGCTGTTTTTGGGCCCCAGAGCCCCAACTTTTCTGTACTCACGAGTACGACACTATAGCCAATTTTATGTTTTCTAGCATTTTGGGCCTTCGGGCCACATTTCTGTTCCATAGCATGTCGGGCTTTCGAGCCGATTTAATTCCCATTACACTCTTATTTCGTTATTATTTTATGATTTCTAAATAGCGGATAAAAACGTGCCTCTCTCGCTTTTCTGTTGTACATTTCGTCTTTCTAGTCAAACCAGAAACTACTCTTTTCACAACAAAATTCCCCTTTTCTTTTCCTACCTTTCAGTTGTCACTTTTGGGGATTCGTTTTGTAGATTTAACGGGATTTTGAGTGGGGCCTAACCTCTGAGTTTTGAGTTAGAGAGCCCCTTAATCACGGCTCTGAAATTAATAAGCTAGCTAGCAGAAACGTTCTCCCCACAGCCGGCAACTAGGAGTTGCCGGCCAGGATTTTTACAAAAGGCACTGCGGTAGTTTAAAATAACAGTTCTGTATTGTGTCTTAATTTCAGCGTTAGGTCGGCTTCAAAATTGATAGGTATTAAAACCGTATAGGTCGTTTTAAAACTGATCTTAAAACATTGAGTTTACATCAATCTCAGTTAATTAATTATTAAGCAGTTTTGGGAGGAATGGCCGGCTTCCTCAGCTTTCTGTAGTTTTCAGTTAATTGTGTATTTAGTTTAATTCAACTTGTTGCTAGTAATAATGGCCGAGCAATTATTACTCACTGGCTTTCTTGCAAATCTTACACAAAGTCCCCCCCAAGTTTCAAGTTCTAGTTTTCGCAAAATTTCTTTTATATGGCAAGGCTGTAGAATTGCAAAAGCAAAATTCGAGCGTAACAAAGTTTACAGTTTTACAACCAAATATGCACATAGAACTAGGGTTTAGTCAAGTAATGTGTACCTTTAGTTAGATATGTATTGGGAGAATGTGCTGTTAGGGTGTGAATGCGTCTCTAAATTTACGTAAGGCGGTTATTCGGGTAAACCCCTCATGGAGCGTGAGGTTCCGAATTTAACCAAGTTTCAGAAATGCATGATTTGAATGAATCTTGAATGTTTGTTTCGTATACTGTTTCGAGTGTCTGATGAATGAATGTTTTGATTAACTGAGCAGCAACTCACGGAAACTCCCCTTGTACGATAGGGGTTGTGAGGATTGCCATCTTGGTATAAATGTTGTTAAGACACTGCCCAACTAATGATCTTCAGTTTTAAATTAATATTTCTCACACTAGCAACTATTGTTCAACAATAATTAGTAGTTGAATCGTGTTTCTCGATAATCATTAGTACATTAATTGGGTTAGTTGAATGTCTGTTAGTCATATGAATCGCAAAATTGGGATAATCCAGAACGCTATCAATTTAGCACATGGAAGTATCGACTGTAACTATCGGTAATAATTACCCAAATTATAGTTGTCTTAAAACTAGTATTATCAAATTAAAGAGCAGAATTCTGACGGGTCTAAAAAACGTTGTCGGTACGGATTGTTCCAAAACCCCAACGGTATGTCGATTCCCATCGGGTGCATGGGCTCGTACGTCCGGGACTATCATAGAATTCCTATTTTAGGTGGGAAGTTGTGTGACTGTGAATAAGTGCCTAAATGTCAGATTACCGATTGATGGTCGAGAGGATGTGTGCCAGCATGAGCAAGTGTCTATTGTCGCGTCGTGTCATATGTAAATCAAGTAGTTAGCTTAATTCAGAGTCACGGGGACTCCCAGAATAGGCTTTAACTACTAAGTAGTCCTCGATTCGTCCGCGTAGGTAGTCCTATGCTCAAAGAGCGGACGAATCGCAAAGAAGGACTTCGCGCTGGCTTATTTTGCAAGTGTACTAGGTTTGTATAAGCAGCAATACGTAAGCAGTATAATCAATACCTGAAAATATATAAATAACAGTTAGATAATACAATAATGTCAGTCAGTAGATAAGACTTAGAGAACTCCGTGAACCATCTTCTAATGAATTTCAGAAAAGTAGTAAGTTTAAGAAAACGAATGTTTTGTGTTTAATGTCAGTTTCGTGCAGGAAACGGGCGCTTTCTTGCTCATTAAATGCCTAATACTTCCATTTCACGTCTAATTAATGCAAACCCCAAATATCTACGGAAGAACCGTGTTGTACTTGCGATTTTCTGCACTATATAGCAGAAAATCGCCTAGAAATTGATATTTGGGTAAAACCCGATTGTGCCAAAGCAATAACGTACAACTAAGTCCGTTTTAATCGAAAATTGGCCAACAATACGCTGTTTTTGATTGTCCTGGCCAAACATCACTCAAAACTTGCGAAGTTTCAACTTTTATCTCAGAAAGCCATCCAAAGTGAGTAATAGTTGTTGGGTTTGATTCCCGCACTTGTGTCCTGTTCTAATGGGTTTTAACCCATTTGATTCAGGTGATCCAGAAGAGCTCATCTGTCGGAGAAGCGATCTGCCTGTGGATAGTTTAGTGTCAGTGGATGATCAGTCCGAAGCGTCTTGTCAGTAGTCAAATCCAGTAGTCAGTATTTTGGTCAGAATTGTGTCAGTGTGATCCGAATCAGTTATCAGTCCAGAACCGTCTTTTGGAAGGTACATTGCTGAACACTTTATGAAACCAGGAGTTAGTAACTAAGGCAGAGACCATTGCTGGCACCGAATCAAGTTGGGAATCACTGAAACCTACTCGTGTTTGAACATTGCTACAGTTTTTCTTAAACCTATTCTTAAAAATAATTAATCATGTTCAATTTGCCTATTGCCCTACATCTCTCCGTCCTGGGAGCTCAGGCTCCCCGGTCTCTGGCTTAGGTCTAACCCTAACCAGTCTATCGGAAGTGCACCTAGATCCTGCGAAGTCCGATTTAAAGAAGAGCACCTATTAAACTATATCCTCTTAATTTATATTAATTATAATTCGGGCATCTCCTGGTAACTCCCCGCCTAGACCGACCCCTGTGTTTGCACTCTCCACCGTCCAATAGCCGCCTTAGATCTGTGGGATTCCTTGAGAGTCTTTAATACCAGATCTAAGCCCGCTCACCCATTCCCGGAACAGAAGTGTTATATCCCTAACTTTAATTAATTATCAGTCAACTGTTGATTAGTTTGACTTTGTGATTAGACGGATAAGGAAGCTAACTTATCACACACAATTCATAAGTACGCACTGTACCTGACAGTACCCTGTAACCAATACCTGAAGAAGAGGAACCCAAGGTTAGGCTAGAGTGAAGTTTAAGCCCCTGTTAGAAACTATAAGGAAAGAGGAAGAAAGAAAGAATCAGTAGTCGAAATACTAGTAATTAATCTTCCCCTATTATCGGTCAATTTAAAGTATTAATCTATCAAAAGAGTTGGCAACCCTGGTACCCTGTACGTTGATTATATATTGTTAATAATTGCAGTGAATATTAATTGTCCAGTGACCCCTGTCTGATAACTTTACTGTCATTACTGTTACTATTCATAAAGCATACCTAACCCTGTTGTTGGTTAATAAATCACTGTGTACTCATCCAGACTTAGTTAGGAACAGCCTTGCTGAGTCAGATCCTGCTGCGATCTTATTGCTGAACTAGATCCTGTCGAGATCTTGCTGCCGAATCAGATCCTGTTGCGATCTTGCTGCTGAAAACGATCCTGTTGCGAACACATTGTTGGATTGAATCCTGCTGCGATCAACCTAACGACCCCTACCTAAACGAACTCACGACTACACCCCTATCAGGTTGGCCGTAGAGATCCCCGATTTTGGCAAACTACATTTCGGGAATCTGGTACCTAAGTTTGTCTAATTAGGCAAACGTGCTGACCTTCCGTGTAACTGAACCTATCAGCCTAATACGACCCCATTTCTTGAAATCGAATCAAATCCAGCCAATTCTTCATTTAATCCAACTCAGTTCATTACATATATAGCTAAAACTGATGTTACAATTTTCGTGTGCAAAGACTGATTTGCATTGCATTGTATTTATTTCATTAGTGTTTGCTTTGCTTCAGAATTTAGATAAAATAAATTGTTTAAAATAAACATATATAGATAAATGATAACTTTCTCTCTCGCGGTTTACTCGATAAAACCGCCATAGTCATAGTAGTGTAGTGGCTAGGGTGTCCGCTTGGCACTGTTCTGGACACAGATCGGAATCCTTCTTCTGGTATAATTTTAGTTTCACAATTGGCAGTGGCAAACGGCAATAAAATACTCCCATTCTTTTGTCTCAGAAACGGTAAATGTCGGGGAGTTGAAACTAGTCAAAAGCTAACGTCACCGTACACTAGAACAGTATGATGAAAACAAACAAAACGTTGAATACATAAATCCCAAACTCTACGGCGGTATTATTCCCCTTTTAAGGGGTAACTTGTTTCCATTTTTATGTCAAAAATCGCATTTTCAGTCATTGGTATTGCCACAAAGCATTCCACTATGAAGCAGTTTTGTTTGACATTAGACGCATAGGTGTACCAGGCTACAGTTTACACGCTTGTTAGCTCAGCAGCCCCGGTAACGGCTACACGCAGAATAAAGCGGACTACGTAAAACTACATGTCATGTAGTGTTACTACATCGCAAACTTAAACGATGTAGTTCTCAGGAAAATTCATTCTACAAAACCGTCGATGGGCTGCTGATTTAATGCATTAAGGGGGGGTCGCCGGGTACCAAATTTTATAGTCACCGATTTCGCTCATTTTCGGGTGTAATATACCCCCATATGTGTCCAAAAACAAGACACATTTTTAAGTCCAGGGTCAATCCAGTTAAGAGATATTGCAGTTCAAATCCCTACAATTTAGTATTTACGCCACTATGCCTCGCTAAGGGCTTCGAAATCGTGTACACATAGGGTGACAAAAGACTACGGTATGGTCAATACATCAAATTGAAGCCTCTATCTTGGGCTATTTATTGCTGTGCAAATGACAATGATACGCCAAGCAACGAGTGAGAAACGGCGTTTGAACCACTTGCTCAAGCTCCTTCCGACTGTTATTAACTTCAAACTTTAATGCGGCTTAACTTTCTCATACTGCTTTGTAGAGACTTGGTGATCTGAAAAAATTGTCTGGAAACAGTTAAAATCGCAAAAAAATAGGTTTTAAAATGCAATACGCGTGGTTTTTTTATTAGATTTATGTCGAAAATGGTCGATTTATGTCCAAAAAGGGCCATTTTTAGCTGAAAAAATTTGGGTACAATTTTTTTGGAAAATTTGCGATTTTTTAAACCCCCCAAGCCAGATTTGGACTTTTTACTCCCCCCCCCCAATCCAAACGTGCGGTGCACTTATGATTAGACAGGGGTTTTAAACATAGTTTCCTTTGGGGGGGTATCGTATGCTACTGTATGGTCAATACATCAAATTGAAGCCTCTATCTTGGGCTATTTATTGCTGTGCAAATGACAATGATACGCCAAGCAACGAGTGAGAAACGGCGTTTGAACAATTTGATCAAGCTCCTTCCGACTGTTATTTACTTCAAAATTTAATGCGGCTTAACTTTCCCGTACTGCTTTGTAGAGACTTGGTGCAAGAAGATAAAATGTTCAGGACGTCGAGAGCTTCAATTTGATATAAAATTTGGCTGTATTTGAAAAATTTGAAAATTTGCCATTTTTTGACTCTAGGCCTCCGTCATTGGACTAAGGCGTGCATCCATAGTTAAACACCAGCAATTGCAGTTAAATTTAGCACACATCTTCCTTTCATATGTGCAAACTGGAACACCGAATTTGGTTGGAATAGC
Organism: Trissonchulus latispiculum; assembly: GCA_030248195.1. NCBI lineage: Eukaryota > Metazoa > Nematoda > Enoplea > Enoplida > Ironidae > Trissonchulus > Trissonchulus latispiculum. The sequence continues at coordinate 29,186 of JASAND010020532.1, forward strand.
TCGGCTTTCACCCGATTTATGGACCATTATATCCAAAAAATTGAGAAAATGACGTATTTTGAGGCAAAACGCAAACGCGGTAACAAAAAGTATGAACTATCCACAAGTAGCAGCATGAATTTTGCGTATGGAAATTGAACCTCTATTTGTGTACTCTGTTAATATCTATACGCGAAATCTGTGCAGTAAACGGTTAGACGAAACACGACGAAACATTTCTTTGCTGACGTTTTTGTAAGTCAAATTTGTGCAAAAACCGGCTTCACCCAACTTTGAAAATTTTTAGAAAATCGCTGAGCTAACGCAAGAACACCTCATATACATAGATATTAACACGCTACCTTAGTCCAGATTAACATTTTGCCCAGCTATAGCTCGTTTGCTCTTGCACAGCGCTCAAACTTTTGGTTACCGCGAAATTTTCCTAACTTTTTCGTTTTCCTATGTTTAACACATGCCGGGGCCACCTTTGGAGGACTATTGTGAATGATAGGGAAAGTTTTGCAACAAACGCAACTGTCTTGTTTTGGGGACCCATGGGGACTACAAAATATGTGAAAATGAGAAAAATCGGAGACGGTCGAAAATCCGCGACCCCCCCCCTTATGCCAACACCTATTTTTGGGAGCCCCCCCCCCCCCCAACTGGGGGGGGGGGCATAGTTTCCCTGGAACTTTGGGTCTGGGGGGGGGGGGGGTAAATCTTGGCCGACCTCCAAATTGTGATGGGGGGTACCCCCCCCAACCCCCCCGCCAACCCCCCCCCAGAATTCGGACTTCAGAAATTTCGAAAAATGGCCAAAAAATGCAAAATTTTCTGTAATTTAGCCCTTTTTTCATCAAAATAAGGCTTGTTCTTAACGTTTTAGGTGTTTTTGCACCGTTTTAAAGCGATTTTAGGTCAAAATTTTAGAAAAATTTTTCAAAAAATGACCATTTTTCGACCAAATTTAGCTAACTTTTTGGGTCCAAAAATCGTTGGGGGGGGTTCGGGGTGGGTAGCCAAAAGTTGGGGGAGGGTAAGTAAAAAAATCTGAATTTGGGGGGGATACCCCCCCAAACCCCCCAAACCCCCCCCCCAAAGGAAACGAAGGGGGGGTAGAAATTTTTGGGGGCCCCCGCCCCCCCCCCCCCCGGGGGGCCTAGTTTCACCGGAAATTTTGGTTGGGGGGGGGGGTAAAATTCGGAAAGTGGGGGGTCGCCCCCCAAATGTTTTGGGGTTTACCCCCCCCCCGGGCCGAACCCCCCCCCCCCCAAAATTCGGACCTCAGAAAATTCAAAAAATGGCCTAAAAACGCAAAATTTTTTGTATTTTAACGCTTTTTTTGTCGAAACAAGGCTTGTTTTTATCGTTTTAGGCGTTTTTACACCGTGTTAAACCAATTTTAAGCCAAAATTTGAGAAAACTTTTTCAAAAAATAACCATTTTTTAGCAAAATTTAGCTAACTTTTTGACCCCAAAAAGTGCTGGGGGGGAGTTCGGGGGGGGTAACCAAAAGTGGGGGGAGGGATAGTCCAAAAATCTGGGAGGGGGTAAAGTTGGTCGAAAATTTTGGGGGGGAGTACCCCCCCCAACCCCCCCCCCCCCCCTGGTGAAACTATGCGGGGTAGTCGCATTGGTCACAATTTGGGCATTTTTAGGGAAAATTTGCAAAATTTTTCAAAAAAGTCCAACTTTTTGGCTTAACGTGTTTATTATCGCGAGAAATACACGTTTATAACGGTTTTATGGACTTCTAAGCCATAGGTGTGTTAGGGGGGGGGGTGGGGGGACCCCTCCCCCCAAATGGAGGTGTCGCCAACCCCCCCCCCCCCTAAAAAGTTTGGCACTTATTTAGATGGGGGGGGCCGATTTTTTCGCCTTGGTGCCCCCTTATGGTTCGAAAAAATGTTTTGTCTCCGATTTGGCTGACAAGTTACCCCAAGGTTAAATCGAGGTCGCTGATTTCAAAAATCAAATCGAGAGATCGATCCGATCGATCTATCGATCAGTAGAATCGATCGATCAAAATCGATCAAAAAATTTTTTGTCACCAATTTTCGCGAAAAGTCGCCCCTAGGGTAATTCGGGGGTGCTGATTCCGAATCTGCAGTCGAAATTTCGATCCGAGCTGCCAAAATCGAGTTATTGTCGAATTTTTGAAAAATCGATGAAAATCGATTTTTGCGGGCGAACGATCGATTTTTATGAAATTTCGAGTGCAGATTCGGAATCAGCGGCCCCAAATTACCCTAGAGGCGACTTTTCGCGAAAATTGGTGACAAAAAATTTTTTGATCGATTTTGATCGATCGATTCTACTGATCGATCGATCGATCGGATCGATCTCTCGATTCGATTTTTGAAATCAGCGACCTCGATTTACCCTTGGGGCAACTTCTCAGCCAAATCGGAGACAAAAAATTTTTTCGAACCATAAGGGGGGACCAAGGCGAAAAAATCGCCCCCCCATCTAAATAAGTGCCAAAAGGGCACTTATTTAAAGTGCCAAAAGTTTTTCCTACCCCTCCCCCCAAATAGATTTTTTCAGACCCCTCCCCTCCCCCCTAAAAATTTTCAAACCCTACCTATAAATTTTTGAAAATTTTTAGCTAAAAATTCGAAATTTTTCCAAAAAATTAGCGAAAAATTGCTAGAATTCGCTTAATTAAGCTAAAAATCGTTAAAAATAGCTGTAAATTGAGAAAATTTTTCATTTTTTTAACGAAAAAACCGACTTTTTTCGAAATTTGCTACCCCCTCCGAACCCCCCCAACGATTTTTGGACCCAAAAAGTTAGCTAAATTTGGTCGAAAAATTTTCATTTTTTGAAAAATTTTTCTAAAATTTTTATCTAAAATCGCTTTAAAACGGTGCAGAAACACCTAAAACGTTAACAGCAAGCCTTATTTTGATGAAAAAAAGGGCTAAATTACAGAACATTTTGCATTTCTGGCCATTTTTTGAAATTTCTGAGGTCCGAGTTCTGAGGGGGGGGTTGGGGGGGTACCCTCATCACATTTCGGAGGTCGGGCAAGATTTACCCCCCCCCCCCAAGACCCAAAGTTCCAGGGAAACTATGGTTTTAAACTCGAATACTTGATTGGCAACATGTTTCTAAGTCTAAAATAAGGTCAATATTGAGCCAGAAAGTCCATACACCCGTTAAAAACGTGTATTTCTCGCAATAATAAACACTTTACGACAAAAATTTCGACTGTTTGAACAATTTTGCAGAATTCACCCTAAAAATACCCAATTTTTGGCTAATTACCCCTCCCCCCTTGTTGGGGGGGGAACCGGGGGCCCCCAAACAATTTTTGGGGGTTTGTAAACCTGGCTGGGGGGGGGGGGTGACCCCTCCTCCCCCCCCCAAATTACACCAATGCCCCCAGTTGGCATAGTTTCACCGGAAATTTTGGTTGAGGGATGGGTAAGCCTTGAAAATTTTGTGGTCGACCCCCGAAATGTGATGGGGGTACCCCCCTCTCGAAATTCGGACCTAAAGAAATCCAAAACATGGACTAAAAATGCAAAATGTTCTTCATTTTAACGCGTTTCTCGTCAGCTTGTTTTCATCGTTTTAGGCGTTTTCTCACGGTTTTAAAAAGTAACGTAAAGTTGGTCGAAAATTTGGGGGGGGGGAGGCCAGCCGGAGACGGAGCCGATCCCTATTATATACCCCCTACGTTATGGCTTTGGGATCCCGGAGTCCACTACCTAATTTCCACCCTCCCCCCCCCCCTCCGCCCACACGACCCTAAGTTCCAGGGTTAATACTGCTCAGTGCTCACAAGTCACAGGAGATTAACTGTAGCCTTGATTAACTGTAGATGAAGCTAACAGAGCCAACTACCTCGGAAATTCAGCCAAACTCTTCCGCATTGTCAAATCAATCCGGGGAAAAGGACCAGTGTTAAGCGAGTCCATTGCTGATGTTAATGGACGAATCATCACTAACTGGAAAGATAGGCTGGACAGATGGAAGGAACATTTCACCGGTGTCTTGAATTGCCCGCCGCCTGCCCTTCCTCTAACTGACGTGGACCTGGAGTTTGCAGGTTTTCTTGACATCAACGACTTGCCGCCATCCGTCGAAGAAGTTCTTGCCGCTATTAAAGCACTGAAATCGAATAAAGCTGCTGGCGTTGATTGCATTCCTTCTGAACTCTGGAAAGCTGGAGGTCATAGACTTGCTGGGGCAGTCACATCCTTACTTCAAAAGATTTGGACCACTGGCATAATTCCTGAGGATTGGAACACTGCCGTGATTGTCCCTATCTTTAAAAAGGGAGACAAAAGAAACTGTGGTAATTACCGAGGGATATCTTTGCTGCCGACAGCTCTAAAAATACTGGAGCACATCTTATTGAAGAGGATGTGCTGCCACTACAATCAGGTCTTTCGCCCTAATCAGGCTGGTTTCCGTCCAGGCAGAGGTTGCTCTGACCAGATCTTTTCTATACGGCAGGTCCTGGAAAGTCGCTACGAGTTCCGACAACCAACCTGCATGGCTTTTATAGATTTCAAGTCTGCTTTTGACTCTGTTGACCGAAATTGCCTCTGGAACATCTTACGCTTTGATGGAGTGCCGGAGAGAATTGTGAACGTGCTTGAAATGCTATACTCAGCTACAGCCTGTCAAGTCCGTGCCTATGGGGAAGACTCGGAATCCTTCAATATAGCAACTGGCGTAAGACAAGGCAGTCTCCTGTCTCCACTTCTTTTCAACTGTGCTATTGACTGGGTCCTCAGAACTGCACTGAGGAATGTGGGAGGCGTAACTTACGATGCTGAACACGGCCCGCTCCAAGACCTAGACTACGCGGATGATATCGTGCTCCTGGCAGAAACACCACATCAGCTTCAAGCTATGGTGGATAACGTGTGTGAGGTAGCAGCAAGAGTGGGATTGTCTGTAAATGCGCGTAAGACAAAAGCAATGTTCAGTGCTATCAATCCTACTCCTATCACAGCAGCCGGAGACCCCTTGGAAAATGTGGAGCAGTTTGTCTACCTGGGAAGCGAAGTTTCAAGCACCGGAAATCCATCGTCAGAAGTACGTCTTCGCATTGCGAAGGCCTCTGCTGCGTTTCAGAAACTCACGAAGCTCTGGAAATGTCGTGAAGTCACGTTAACTGTGAAACTCCGAGTTTATCGAGCAATAGTAAGATCTATCCTCCTTTATGGTGCAGAGTCCTGGCCACAACTGGAAGCTGACCTCCGTAAGCTGGAAGCTTTTGAAATGCGATGCTTTCGCCGTATCCTACGAGTCTCGTATCTGGACAGAGTCGCGAACAGGGAGATACGTGAAAGAATTGGAGAAAATGGGTCTTTGGCCTCGATAATCCAACGCAAGCGGCTCACTTGGTTCGGCCACGTGTTACGTCTACCTGAAGGAACAATTGCTAAATCCTTGGCAATGGCGGATCCACCTGTTGTTTGGCGCCGACCACGGAGCGGAGTCAGAAAAACGTGGTTGAGGACTGTACAGAAGGATGTCCTACCTCTCCGAGTGCCATACGGAAGATTCTGGCCAACGCAGTGGCGACAAATATGTGCAGATCTGGCTGCCAACAGACACCAGTGGCAGCAGATTGTTAACAACCTAGTCGATCATGGATGATCATGGTGATACCGGCGAAGCATTGGAATCAGTGATGCCGTGTAAAGTAAAAGTAAGTAACTGTAGCCTTAATATTTCAGACGAAATATTACTTTCAGACGGTTTTGCGAAGCGAAATCTTGAGAAGCTATATTTATATTTCGTTCTTTTTGTTTAAAAACGTTGACTTTCAAAAGTTAAGTTCAACCATTTTCACTTTTTATGTTCAGAATATTTAATATAATTAATAGAATTAGAAGTTCAGAATTTTATGTGCATAGAAATAAGAATTGCAAGAGCAAAGATTCTATCTTTTTTAGTCTTGCAGATTAGATTCAGTTCTTTGCCAATACGGTACAAAAACTAACCGTACAATATATACGGGACGTACCGTTTAATACGGTACAGAAAAAGTTGTACCGTAGTATACGGTACGTACCGTTTAATACGGTACGAAAATTTGCCGTACCGTATTATACGGTACAAAATCTCATACGGTACGTAACATATATATATATATATATATATATATATATATATATACATGGCTCCTTCCTTCTAACAATTTTTGTTATTTATTATTACGTATATATTATAGGAGCTGGAGTCTGGATACAGTGTATATATATAATTTGTATCGAATGCGAATGTATATGTGTTTGTGAATTGAGCATGGCTCGTATTGTTAGAGAAAGTTTCAATGGCAATGGCGGGGTAGATAATGGATTATTGTATATGGGTTTTAATCAAGACCAAGGTATGTCAATTGCATTGTATAAGTGGGCGGGTGCGCATTAGTATACATATACACACGTGTGCTTGTTTTATGCATACTGTGCCTTTTGTAAAGAAAACGCATTTTAAAAAAGAGCCTAATCTTTAATTAAACGTCTTAACCTTATCCACCCAACAAAGTTAAGAGCAGTATTATAGCCATGGGGTGAAAAAAACCCACCCCCTTTTTGGGGGGAAAAAACCCACCCGCCTCCTGGGTCATGGGTTGGAGATATGAGCTCCAAAACATACCAGCAGGAAGCGCGACTCTTTCTAACCTATGTATGCAAAGATCAAGTCATTTGGTTCACTCTTGCTTATTTTATGACATTTTGAAAATGACAACTACTTTTTGGTTCAACCATCCAAAAATTTACCAAAAGTTTGGACCGATGTAACTTTTGACTGGGTTGGGCTAGAAAAGTTTTGCAAATATCTGCAATGATGGCAACTCTTCCTCTTTGCACACAGCCAAAATTAGACCGATCCGCTGTACCGTTAGTCGTCTGGCACATTGCCAAAAGTGGCGGGGAAAAACCCACTTTGGGGGGGAAAAACCCACCCGAATTTTTTTGAAAAATTTTTTAACAACTCAACACGGAAACAATTAGAGACCATAGCAAGGTACTATCGAGCACGCTGCGTCATCCTATGCGGTCAGATTCGGACAATTTTGCTTACCTGGCTAGCTAGGGGCTAAAAACCTTAAAAGTGCCATTTCGCAGCTGGAGGACCCAATACAGGTACAATTGTGGATTTTAACAGCCAATTCTACGTAAAAAACCATTCTCTACACGATAGAATAATAAGTTTTATCAAATTACATCATTTTTAGCATTTTTCAAAAATTGCCCTATGTTTATGTGTTAAACTTCATGAAACCTGGCCAGTTGATGCAGCATTTTCAACGGCACATGAGATCTCAAAAAAAGCTACTTAGATGGGGTTTTTTGATTCATACTAACTAAAAAAGGGTTGAATTTTACACTGGAAGTGTCAGAATTGCGATAGAACAATTTTTAAGACCTGTGAGGGGTGGGTTTATTTTCCCCCCATTTGGGTTTTTCCCCCCCATTGGGTTTTTCCCCCGCTACTTTTTGCATTATACCGCTCTAACGGTACAACCTACAGAAGTGCAAATAGGCTTAAAAGAAAGTTCTAAGTACGCCAAGTACGATAGTATATAAAGTTCTCAGATAACCCTTATAATAAAAAAGTTCCAGCCAAAATCCGAAAATGTGGGTTTTTCCCCCCATGGCTATAAATCTATAATAATCTTCTAAATAACAATCTGAATAAATAATAATAACAATAATCCCGATAAATAACTTCTAATAATAACATATGTATAGTTCTATAGATAATCAAAATTGTTTTGCTGTGCGATTCATTATGTTTTCTAAGATATCGTCCTGAACAAATCTGTATTATATACGTACCAATCAGTGGCGCACCCAGAGTTTTCTGACAGGGGAGGGGCGGCACCAAAGTTGAATTAATTTGTTTTTACACATGTTTTATATACTTTGATAACTGCAATAGAAGAAGGTTTCATTGATTGAGGTAGCATTCTTAGAAACGTGAAAGCAGGGGGTATGGGGGGCGCAGCCCCCTCCCCCAAATGTTGAGAATTTTTTGCACTCTAGTCATGAAAGCAGTTTTTTCTGACCAGTTTGCTGTTTCAAAAGATTATATATAGTTGTCTTCTGGATGGCTCCCAGGGGCCCGTTGCATAAAAGTGATTAGTTGATTAGTGATTTGCGATTAGTTGATTAGTGTAGCAGTTTTTCGTTCGAGTATAGTGAAAGCTACGAGTGGGCTACGACAATAATTTATATATATCGAAACGCTTTGAACGTTATAATGAAATCAAAAGTCTAAATTAAGTTACAACTTATAAATTGGAATGATGCCAGCTGAAAAAGTAAAGAAATTTATATTAAATTCAAAATTTTCCTTTGACTGAATGAGTCAGTGAGGATAAATTAAATACTTCATGGTTTTTGGATCAACAGCTACGATGTGGTACCAAAAACGGCGGATTGCAGCAAAAGTTTTTCTCGAAAAGCTGCTACACTAATCAACTAATCACTTTTATGAAACGGGCCCTTGGTTTCACCAGATAAGGTATATAACTCAATTTGATAAAACTCAAACTAAGCAACGCAACGTAGCAAGCAATGCAACCTTTGATTCAGAAATATTTTTGAATAAAATTTTTGGAAATATTGTCAAAAATCATTGCTTTGTCTGAAATGTGAGCAGATATCTAGATATTGTTCTGAAATCTGATATTATCCGGATATAAAAATTATCCGGATATCTAGTGCCTATCACTAATGCACAATAAAATGCAGAAAAACAATGGTATGCAAACATTGCCGGCTGGTGTCTATTATATATATATACTCATGTTTAAGCAGAAAACAATATATATATATATATATATAATAACTAGCGAAGTAGCGAAAGGGTTGCCGCTGCTTTTTCCGTTTATATATAGCAATATCTCCCAAAAGAAGCATTTGGATGATCCAAAGTATATATACGAATTCGTGCTCTCCATATCGAGAGCTTCCATTTGAGTACCATATTCACCACGTTATTTTGAAAGGTGTCAAAAATTGGTTTTCTGGTTGATTTTGGCCATTTTTGCTCACTTTAAAGCTCCGTAACTCAAATTTCGTACGTTTTGACGACTTGGCCCTATTACAACTTATTATCTACTCATCAAGAGCTTTCGAATGAGCCCCATATTGGGTGGTTTCCGATACTTTCAATTTTGACCATATGCAGCATCACCGTATCGAGTACTTTCGCACACCGTAACGGGGGGAGCCCCCCCCCCCGCGCTTCCGTCAACACTTCACTCCACCCCCACCCCCCCCCCCCCGAAAATTTCAGCCCAATCGGTCAACCCTAGCAAAAGTTAGAGGGGGGGACAGAGGTGGTCACGAGATGATGAGCAATAATTATACGTAATAATAAAGGGACACACCAGATAAAAGGGTTGCGTTTTTGTGAAAAAGCGGCAACCCAATAAATATAATAATAAAAAAAAAACAAACAAAAATGAAATCCAAGCCACCCCCCCCCATATGCCCCACCCCCAACACACAAAAACACGTACATCGCGGCAGGAACAACACATTTTTTTGTCGTTTTTTTCTCCCCATCTTATTCTAATTTTTTTGCCCTTCCAATCCGAATCGGGGGGGCGCCCCACCCCCCCGCGCACGCACTACAGACCCATATGTATTTGTGTACACAACAGCAAATCTATAGAAATTCTACTGTGACCATTTCGATGGATTATTTTAGAACAGAGAAAATACTTCTTAACTAACTACACACTCACTATATGAATATCTCCTCACACACTACGTCTAGTCATATTTGTTTTCGGCTTTTTTCTTGCTTTTTTTGGAACTATTATTGCAAACATCACAACACGCAGCGTCGGGCTCACCGCCGCAGCAGCCGGGAGCGGACTTGAGGACAATATGCAAATCTACTCAAACATATCTATTAATACACTTTAACCGGTCACAATTCTTTCACAATTTTCCAACAATTTATAAATCTTCTATTTTCACATTATAACATTATCTACACCTAAAATCACACACTAAAAAATCACTCACACTAAACCCAGCATACACAGCTTATACCAATCATATATTCGGATTCGGCACATTCTGTTTAATCCAGGGAGGGCTGGGGGCGGTCACACCCACACTATTAGTAGTGGGTGAGGAGGAGGGAGAAGGAGGGGGGGGGCCAGAGGCCCAGAGGCCCGGAGACCGGGCGACCGGGGGGCAGGAGGGGGACAGACGGAAGCCGGGGGGGTTGGGGGGGGTGGCGGGGGGGGGTGGTGGTGTAAAGAGGCCGGGAGGCCGGAGGGGGAGGCTCTGGGGGAGGTGGTGGTGTAAAGAGGCCGGGAGGCCGGGCGGCCCGGTGGCCGGGTGGCTCTGGGGGAGGTGGTGGTGTAAAGAGGCTGGGAGGCTGGGAGGCTCTGGGGGAGGTGGTGGTGTAAAGAGGCCGGGAGGCCGGGAGGCTCTGGCGGAGGTGGTATAAAGAGGCCCGGAGGCTCAGCTGTAGCTTCTGGTCGACCGGAACCATGACAGACCCATGCTTAAAATTAAAATTTCTCTATTTTCGACGGGAAAAGCTTTATCTAGGGGTTTTCGACCATGTAGAATTCAAATATGAGCTTAGTTTTCCTCTGCAGCCTAAGCTCCGTGCTGTAAGTGCCCATGACCGGAACCATGGCTGACCCAAGCTTAAATTTGAAAATTCTCTATTTTTAACGGGAAAAATTTGTGTATAGGGTTTTCGGGCATGTAGAATTCAAATATGAGCTTAGTTTTCTCTCTGCAACCTAAGCTCCACGCTGTAAGTGGCCCATGACCGGAACCACGGCTGACCCAAGCTTAAATTTGAAAATTCGCTATTTTTAACGTGAAAAGCTTATCTATAGGGTTTTCGACCATGTAGAATTCAAATATGAGCTTAGTTTTCCTCTGCAGCCTAAGCTCCGTGCTGTATGTGGCCGGAACCATGATTGTTGTAGAGATAATGTTAAGCCAGGCGAACTGGCGGAAAATCTTTATTTCAAGCAATATACAGCAGGGTTTACAAGTGACTACATATTATACCAGGTATAAATACAATTACGATAAGTTCAATGATTGCAGCCATGATGATTCCATGGTGTAATAAGCCATTCGGGAACAGTCCATCGCTTGCAGGGATGATTTCCCAACCATTCCGTGAATTCCACAGTTCGAGCATCACAGTCCATGGGTCCCATAACAAATACAACGTCCAACCGTGCGGCATCCATAGACTGAAACGTTTTATGACTTTGTTGCTGAAGCATCTTTAGGCGGGAATAAATCTTCCAAGTAACACCTCTCTGCAATGGCTGATCAGGTTCCGGCAAAATCATCATAAGGTCGTTCTGTCCTGATGTTCTCAATGCTTCTCTAAGTAGAATTGAGGCATTGGCTCCGTAGCGATTAAGAGTCGTTAACAGTTCGTAATTTCTGTCGTGTTCAGGCGTGCAAAGCCTGAGCTTATCTGCAACGTTTGTGGTAAATAGTCCCACTTCCACCAGGTAATCCAATATCGGTTCCGCTTTCATGTCATTACAAAATAGCACCAAGTTATCGTAAACAAGATCCATAATAGCTACAATAAAATGACAAGTGTATAATAGCATCTAGTAAGCAACGTTAACAAGATCCATAATAGCTACAATAAAATAGCAAATGTATAATAGCATCTAGTAGAAGAAAAAGCAACACACTACCACATTTGAAATAACGAACAACACACTGCAAAAACTAACATTGAGGCACCCTGCTGTGATTGCACCTGTCCATATTAAAAATTTAACGCTTGGGTTCCCTGCTGTGTTTGCACCTGCCTCAAAATTTCAAACGGTTTTAAAACGATCATTTGGCTCTAGCAGTGACAATACAATGGAAGGAGAAACCAATGTTCAGGTAATAGTTTTACAGAGGTTTTGAGGTTTTGAGCTTAGAGGTTGAGGTAAGAGGTTGTGAGATAAGTGGTTTAGAGATAAGAGGATTTGAGGTTTAGAGATAAGCGGATTAGTGGTTTAGAGATAAGAGGATTAGTGGTTTAAGAGGATTAGAGGTTTAGAGATAAGCGGACTTGAGGTTTAGAGATAAGCGGATTTGAGGCTTAGAGATAAGCGGATTAGTGGTTTAGAGATAAAAGGATTAGTGGTTTAAGAGGATTAGAGGTTTTGAGATAAGCGGATTTGAGGTAAGAGTTTTAGATGTTGCCTCTCTTTACTCGCTCTGAGGTACTCCGACATTCTCCGGCACCGTTTTATTTTAGAGCAACTGCAACATATGTGGAATGACATTCGGCCGGAAAGATGCATTGGTGCGGCACATGGACACCAAGCATTTCAAAAAGGTAATTCGATGTGGCTGCAATACAGATAGTACCACATTTTGATTGAGTGCAGGTATGTCTTGCCTTTAGTCGGGTTCTTATTTCATGTGTCGACTTCTTTTGTTTCAGGTCAGGATTCAGTGCGGACATTGCCCCCAGACGTTTCTGCGAACAGATACCTACCAGCGCCACTTTAGAGAGCAACACGAGCAATTGAGGAAGTTCGTCTGTGAAGAATGTAATCGTGCTTTTACAAGAAAGGAAGAACTGGCAGCACATCATAAACGGATTCATGTCGATGGTGGCAAGGCTCGTGAGGGAGAATCTAAGCATTGCTTCGACTGCTCCCGGACATTCTCACGGTCAGATACGTATCTGCGCCATCTCAGAGAACAGCATGGGCAATCATTGCCGGTTGCCTGTATAAAATGTGGTCGCGTGTTTGCCAGGCAGGATCTCCTAATGGCACACAACAAACGAATTCATTCACATGAAACAAGGAAGCTGGGACCAGAACCAACAACAACACCAGCAACAAAAACGATAAAGACCACCGAGGAGAATGATTCGCCGACAGTGTTTGGAGATGCCGCAATGAATATGATTTATCAAACAAACTGGCATTTCATCAAAACTCAACACCGAGAGACAAAATTACAATGCCGATACAACTACCAGCTCAATCACATGGATATGGATGAGATTAAGAGCTATTGTGAAGAAACTTTTAGCAGACAGAGGGCCACTGGCAAGTGGAGTATCTGCTTTGGCTATGTTTTGCGGAACGTTGTTACTGATGAATTGACGTATTTCTACGCCAGCGGAAATACAAATGTGCTGAAATACCCGATGACAGTTGGAAACCGAGCAGACTTTGATAAGCTTCTGAATCAACTAGATGTGGTGGATGTACTAGAATGGGCTCGTCTGCAACGACCTGGATCAAGATATTCAGTGGAAAGAATCTCAAATGTGACAATTATTGTTGACAAACTCAATGTTCCCATTTTGTAAAGATATGTGTTATATGTAAACAAGTTATTCTGTATGTATAAATGCCTTTTTACCTGAAATAAAGCCATCCGCCACGCTGTGGCTTCAGGCGGAACCTCCGGAGAGGTTTTGTCATTCCATCAATCAGTCTTAGTCCGACTCGACTCCGTCCGCAGTATCTCCTGACAGAGGCACGTAGAACAAGTAGAGCTCAATGGCTGTCTTCTTATGAAGAATGTGGGCCACAGTCTGTTTCGGGAAGCGTTCCACATCCGTAAGTGCAATGGGGACCAAAGTTCCAGTACCATTGTTGACAATCATAGAGACTTTACGTTTGCCTCTCAAGAGATTGCTAATCCGAGTGATCCAAGTCTCACTGTCCATGGGCACACGGTCGTCAATTTGTATCCATTTCAAGCCAAAGTTTGGCTCGTTATGTTCGTATGGTTCAATCATGTTTGTTGTGGGTTGGTTGAGTGGTTGTTGATGCTTAGATGTTGTTCAGCGGTTCCTTTTATTAATTTCGTCTGTAATCATAGCCTTGATTACGCAATCATGATTGCGTAACCATCCCCAACCGCAGTGATTGTATATTGCTACTGCACACCATAGATCAGTTACGTGATGGTTCAGTTTGTACTCTGCTGTAAGAGCTTTTGCGAAGGCGACAAATACGAATACTCGAGGTATCACATTTATTCCGTCGCTAAATAGGTAATCTGCAATCTTCATCAGCGAATCAAGACATGGCCGGGCTTGTCTTGCCATTTGCACTATTTCCTGATTGGGTGATATCCTGCAGCTTTGGACAAAGCGGAGTACATGCTCCATGATAATCATAAAAGGATGGGAGGTAGTCAGTATGTAGGTATGTTAAGAATGGAACTAAAACGACTTCTACTTATTACATTAGTGGTGACTATCACTGTCACTAGTATTAGCATATTCACTTTGAATGTAACTCTTCCAGCACCCCGAAATGATACATTTTATCCTATCACTATTAGTTTACTACCAGATAGAAAAACTGAGCTAGTTCAGAATAATCTGAAGGAGACGCTCAGCGAAAAGCAGTTGCACAAAATGCAGCAATTTATGCACAAGTGTTTCAACCAAAACTGTAAAATCAGCGAAAATCCCAGCCTTCTTTGCCCATATAAGGCGGAGCAGTACAGTATGCAACTCTGTATGGCAGATGACAAACAAATAATGTTTGCTAAAATAGGGAAGATGTACATTACAAGAGAAGACATGCTCAGAATATATGAGCTATGACAACCAAAGTTAATAAAAGGGATTGATGACCGAAATTAATAAAAGGAACTAGTAAACTGATTATTTTTATGATGACAGCAAGACAATTAAGGTTTTGCACCTACTGTGGAAAGGATTACGTTAACTTGAAATCACTCAACAATCACATTGCTCTACAACATGGCAACTATTTGCAAGACATGCAACCTTACCTTCCCGGACCTGAAGGAGAAGCGAAGGCACATGCGAGATGGCCACCCTCGTCTATGCTGTGGCCAAGTCTTCAACACAATGAGAGATTTGCGATGGCACAAAGACCAACATCACAAGAACGAAGGGAGAAAGAGGCGACAGACGAGAACGGAAGGCTACGTGAAGACGAAAACGAGACGCGGAGATGATTTGCTGCTATTTACAAACCTGAATCATCCCTTTTCCAACTACTACAAGGCCAACTTTATCGTATATGGAGTGCCCTTCAGGAGTGTCATGCAATTCTACGTGGCAGAAAAGGCAAGATGGCTTGGAGAGTTCGACAAGTTCAATCGAATTGTACAAGCCTGGACGCCTGAGGAAGCAATTCATATTGGAACAACTCTACCAACAGAGAACGATGAAGATTGGGAGAGGATGCGTGCTTCGGTGGTGGAAATTGGCGTCAGGGAAAAGGTGCGGCAAAATGCTGATATTGAGCGGCTACTGATGGACACTGGTGATGGGATAATTGCGGCTGCTACAGGATCAATAGACAATTATTGGGGTATTGGTCTGGATGCGGATGATCGCCTTGCCATAAACCCAAAGAAATGGCGTGGTGACAACGTTCTTGGCAAGATGTTGATGAAGATTAGAGAAGAAGCCAGAACCTGCTAACTGATGAACTTTTGTGTAATTGTGAACGTTGTAAACAATAAAAACAACGTTTCCGCCAATCATCAAACACGATGAAAATGGCACTTATACCTACTCCTTTTTTGATGCTACAGCATCCATTTACCTGCATAGTTGCAGCACCAACTAAAGCTGGAAAGACTACATTCGTTTCAAAGCTATTACAGCATGCGGATCAAATGATCCAACCCCAACCAGATCGGATTTTGTGGTGTTACACCGAATGGCAAGAAGCCTATGAAAATCTACCGTATGTTACCTTTCAAAAGGGACTACCCAATTTAGAAGAACTGAAACGTAACAAGCATATGAACACTCTCATCGTTTTGGATGATCTCATGTCAGAAGTAACAAAGGATTCGAAACTGGTGGAATTGTTTACGCGTGGGTGCCATCACTGGTCCTGCAGCGTAATACACATCACTCAAGACATATTCTTTGCAAGGAGGACAAGCAGGATAAATGCTCAGTACATTGTACTAATGAAGAATCCTGCCGACAAGCTAACTCCACTGAATCTCGCCAAGCAAATGTACCCTGGTCAAGTAGACGGCTTCATGCAAGCCTTCAATCATGCCACAAGCAAGCCTCATGGATACCTGCTGATTGATCTGGATCAAGCAACACCAGAAGAATTTCGACTGCGAACAAACATATTTCCAGATGAACTTAATGGGGTGTATACACTAAAGAAGACATAAATACATGCGGTGTAAACGATATTAACCGTAAGAAATACATAAAAGCTATTCCCGATTAATGTATCATCAGCGATATGGCTCAACGATTTGAAAAGAACGCAGACTATTTGAGTGTTCTATGCAAGTGTAACCCAAAACAACGTAAAGCTATACTCAAGACAGCAGACAATCAGCTCATTGGAGTCATTTGTGACTGTGTGGAAAACGTACTAGCGGGTAACGTACCGCTTAGCGACGAAGAAAAGCATCGTCTGAGAAAACATATCAACGTTCTCAGAAGAATTCGCGCAAAGAAGTCTTTGGCCAGCAAACGAAAGGAGATTGTTCAACACGGAGGATTCTTGCCTGCAGTTTTGGCTCCTCTCATTGGCGTTGTTGGTGGATTACTCAGCGATCTGATACTCAGAAGATGATGGAATATTCAGTACTGGTTAGACCAGATTACTTTGAGCAGCATGGTGAAGTTGCAGCCCAGCAAATCAAGGAAGCGCTGGAGCAGAAAGTACCCTCAGATGTGAAACTTGCCTTATACCGCCAGCAAAACTACCGGAACCGGCTGATTAAAGAAAAGCCCAAAACGACAATGACTGTTAAAAGGGAGTCATCTCCCCAGACTGACAGCATTATTGTGGATAACCTTCCACCAGCAGTTCAAACGAAAGGTAGAATGCTTATCCAGCATTTGCAAGGCATTAAGGGTTTTAGAGTAAACGATAGGGGAGAAATTGAGTATAAAGGACAAATTGCCCCTGACTCACGGATATTTGATCTTATTAATGACTTTGTCAGGAAACGGAAGACAAAATCGTCTCAACCTGGCGACGATTTATTTGTCGAAGCTCTACGAGATAGCAATGTACCCCGCGAATTTATAGGTAACTCAGCTCGATGGGCTGATATTCGAAAGCATAAAAAGCAAATTGGACGCGGATCTAATATATCCAGTGCTCTAAAACGTTTAAAATGGAAGCGATCTTAGATGAACTCTATTATAACCCTAGCAAAAACACTGCTTTCACAGGTCAGCAGGCACTGCTGAGTAAAGCTGCCGGTGCTACTGCCCAAAATGTGCGAGACTATCTCAAGAAGCAGTATACCTATACTATGCACAAACCCATCAAGCGAAACTATAGAAGAAGGCGCTATGAAGTTGCTGGAATAGATAAGCTTTGGCAGGTCGATTTGGCCGACATGGTCAGAGTAGCAGATGACAACGATGGGTACAAGTATCTACTTACTTGTGTTGACGTCTTCTCCAAGTACGCTTGGGTTGCTCCAGTCAAATCAAAGGCAGGTACAGAAGTAGCCAATGCCTTTAAATCCATTTTGGACAGCGGGCGATTACCTAAAGCTCTACAATCAGACAAGGGAAAGGAATTTCTCAACAGCACTTTTCAGAAACTGCTAAAGGAAAACGACATTCACTTTTACACATGCAACAATCCCGATATCAAGTGTAGTCTTGTTGAGAGGTTTAACAGAACCATAAAGACAAAACTATTCAAGTACTTTACCAAAAACAGAACCTACAGATACATAGATGTGCTGCCTCAACTGGTAGCAGGATATAACGATTCCAAACACCGAAGCATTAAAATGAGTCCAAATATGGCCTCGGATCCACAAAACCAGTATAAGGTCTTCAAGAACCTATATGGTAAAATAGTACCATTTAAGGCCCCGACATTTAGTGAAGGAGATATTGTGAGAATTAGCCGATCAAAAGGCATTTTTGAAAAGGGATATCTCCCAAATTGGTCAGAAGAACTGTTTAAAATTACCAAACTTTCTCCAGGCCAACCTCCAATGTACAAACTAAGTGACATGCAAGGGGAACCAATTGAGGGTGGTTTCTATGAGGAGGAACTTCAGGCAATAACTGAACCAGAGACGTATTGGATCGAAAAGATCATAAAAACTAGAGGTAGAGGCAAAAATAAGCAATATCTGGTCAAGTGGTTAGGATACCCTGACAAATTTAACAGCTGGATTAACGAAAATGACGGATTTTTACCTTCATCTACCTAGCAATACAAACAACTTTAACACTTTAAGCAGTTTTAGTGTAAAGCTTCCACACCGTATAGATCTGGACGGCCAATGGGAAGTTGCTCTTGTTGAGTTTATTTATCCCGTGACATGGGCTAATCTAGGCAGAAAAGTTGACGCTATAGCGAGTATTCATTTCTCTGATGACAGCTCAAAGGCTAAAGCTCTTCCTGCAAGACATTACGCAACAGTGGAAGATTTATGCGAAGGCATAAACAAGAGCATTCAGTATATGAAAAATGAGACCGGTGAAGTGGCTGAGTGCAAGTTCTACTTTGACAAAGACCTACATCGTGTAGTGTTTAAAGTGTTTGAAAACCCAGACAATCTTGAGCACCCAAACTTTTTCAGTATCAAGTTTAGCGAAAAGTTGGCGTATATGCTGGGTTTCAATGAAAGACTGCTAGATTCTCAGCCGCCTACTGAGGAAAGAGAAGATATTGACGACTGGGATTCTCTCACGTCAAGCGTCGTTACAAAACACAAGATTATTGCAACTGGGGAACCCGATATGAGAGCTGGATTCTATTCCATGTACGTCTACTGTGACATTGTAGCACCTCAAATCGTCGGAAATACAACTGCGCCCATTCTGAGAGTCGTTCACGTTGAAGGTGAACACGGAGACATTATAGATAAGATATACAACAACCCGCACTACGTTCCAGTACTAAAAAAGGAGTTTGACACAATCGAAATCAATATAAACGACGATAATGCTAGACACATTGCATTCAATTACGGAAGAGTGTTTGCAAAACTGCACTTTAGAAGACAGCAATTATGAGAACTCCATATTATCCCGAAAGCGTGAAAACCTGGGAGCATAGTTTGCTTCAAACAGGTGGGGCATTTTACAAAGGTGTGCCCTATCAGCGTGGTGGTGGATTCGGTAAAGTACTTGGTGGCATCTTCAGAGCTATATGGCCGACAGTCCGAAAAATTGGTGCTGAAGTAGGCAAAGAAGCACTACGGACAGGCTCAGAGGTCGCGAGAGACTACTTGAATAGAGGCGAAGACATTGGAACGTCGTTTAAACGACACTCAAAACAAGCCGTCGGTCGAGTCTTGGAAACCACGGGTAAGGACTTACAGGAAGGAAGAGGCCTCGGATCAAGAAAGCGCACCAATAACATAAAAACAATAGGCAGAAGCAAAGCTAAGCGTCGAAAAAGAGACATTTTAGACTATGACTAAGCGACTTGACGCAAATTCTGTTCCCGGTTTCAAGAGTGAACTGGACTTATTCTCACTCCCACCCACTCAGGTGGCCGTTGAGAAAGGATACTGGTCAGAATATTACCCTCAAAACCCTGTAACCAATTCTGGTCCATACAGGATATTCGTCCCAAGGGACGCGTACATGTTAGATCTCAACAAAAACTACCTTTACATAAAACTCAGAGTGGTAACGGATGCTGGCGCAGCTGTGACTCAGACGGCAGCTGCTGATGGAACTGTAGACGCGGATGACTTTCCCGTTGCTCCCATCAATTTGATTGGGAAAACCCTATTTGAGCGCCTTATAGTTAAACTCAGCGACAAGGAAATTTACAACTCTGGCCCACTTTATGCATACCAAGCGTACTTGGAGACTCTGCTAAACTACGGATGGGACGCCAAAAACTCTCATCAACAACTAAGTTTGTTTTACAAGGATGACAATTTTGAACTAGACTCAAAAGCAGCTGGAAAGAGAGCCAAACCGTTTCTAGATAACAACGCGGTTGAACTACTGGCTCCACTGCATTGTGACTTGTTTAAGCAGGAAAGATACTTGCTGAGCGATTGTGAGCTAGCACTGGAATTACACAGAAACAGTGATAATTTCTGTCTCATCAGTAACGGTACAAAGTACAAGATATTAGTAGACGATATTAGATGGTACGTCTGGAAAGTAAAGCCACAAGAGTCCCTTTCCCTAGCAATCGAACAAATCTTGCAGACGCCAAATACGGCAAAATATCCTATACGAAGGATTAAAATGGCTACAAGACATATAGCTGCAGGATCTCAGCATATAATTGAAAACTCAATTTATAGTGGCCAATTACCACGAAGAGTGGTCATAAGCCTTGTAGATGCTGAAGCATTCAACGGATCTTTCACAAAGAACCCTTTCAAGTTTGAACACTGCAATGTCACAGAAATTGCCCTTAAATGTGGAGACGAATATGTGCCCAAGTATCCCTTGAAGATGGACTGGAAAACTTATCAGTACAGTTTTCCATACATGTACCTCTACGAAAACTGCGACATGGCCAACTTGGATAGGGGCATGGATATATCCTACAACAACTTTGTTAAAGGATTCACCATGTTCACCTTTAGTCTAACTGCCGATAACGTGGATACTGGAGCTATGGAATTGATTAGAGAAGGCGACTTGAGCCTCTGCATGAATCTGAAGGAGCCTTTGCCTGCTGCGGATTTCCCTCAAGGCATCGTCATAATCATATATGGAGAATTTGATAACTTGATTGCCATTGATGCCAACAGAACACCATTCTTTGACTACGCGATATGAATACTAAAGAGATTACAGAAACGATGAAACGATGTAAAGACTTCATTGGGGTATTTGCCAGTGATTGTCTACCAAACATCAAGTCAAGACCTGCCTGCTTTATTGCCAACACCGACCCCGCAGATCAGCCTGGCCAACACTGGGTCGCCCTCTATGTTGGTAACAATATAGAATATTTTGACAGTTATGGACTGCCTCCCATTGCTGAATTTGGCAAGTACAATGTTAATAAATACAACCCTTATTGCCTCCAGAACTTTGATACTAACGTTTGTGGAGAATACTGCATCTACTTTCTACTCAAACGATGCCAAGGGCATAGTCTCGAATCTATTGTGGAATACCTGAGAAGGTGTGACAACGACCGGGTTGTAAAGAAGTTTGTGGACAGGATACGAGCAACGTGTGAAGCTGGTGGACAGTGCTGCAAATGCCGATCGTCAACGTTGTGCTTACTGGAAAGCTTGGTAAAGAAATTGCCCTGACGAAGCTGGATGATGTCTACTATCAACCTAAACGATTCAGCGGGGCTATACTGCATGATGGCTGCACATTTCTGATATTCAAGAGTGGATCTTTCAACTGTGTTGGTTCAACTTCAACCTCAGATGCGATAGAAAATGCCCATAAACTCGCAGAAAGGTTGGATGCTAGCTTGGAGAATTATAGGATATGCAACCTTGTATTCTCAAACAAGGCCAAATCAGCTGTGGACTTGGACTCGCTCTATGAATACCTGCGCCCCTACGGTTATGTTATGATGGATCATGAGCTCTTCAGTGGAATCACCTGGAAACTCAATGGAGCTACTGTACGACTATTTCACAATGGCCAGTACTTCATCACTGGACTAAAGACGGAAGAGCATGCACAGCTTGCTGATTGCACTGTGCAACAACTATGTGATGAATTCATGAAGAAGTAATAAAAGGCGCTGAAATCTGACAAGAAACTGACTGACAATGGAATATCAGACGAAACGAGATTATATCTTATCCACTGCCAACTTGAGGTGTGTGGAAGCGGAACTTACAGCAATCAATGGTGACACTGTGGAGTCATCAGATATCAGAGATTTTATGCTGCTCAAGTTCCAAAACTGGACGAATGATGACAAAATGTACTTGCTTATCACGGATGAATGCTACCATATTCTCTTTAAAGGATGGGTCGAGAAGTCAACAGTTGCTGATGTTTGCTCATTTCCAGAAAGAAGGAAGCTGACGGTGCTGGCTATTCACCTTGACTGAATGGACTCATCAAACCTCTTCGGAGGTTCCGCCTGAACCCACAGCGTGGCGGATGGCTTTATTTCAAATAAAACACATATATACATACAGTAATACATGGTTGAACAAGTATAGTTGTTATTCTCTTTCGGTTTCGGTAGTCTTCATCGTTTTTGTTGCTGGTGGCTTTTGTTCCGTTGTTGGTTCAGATTCCAACTTGCGCTTCTTTGAATGAATTCGTTTGTTATGAGCCATCAAGAGATCCTGTCTGGCAAACACGCGACCACAATTTATACAGGCAACCGGCAATGATTGCCCATGCTGTTCTCTGAGATGGCGCAGATACGTATCTGACCGTGAGAATGTCCGGGAGCAGTCGAAGCAATGCTTAGATTCTCCTTTTGGTCGTCGAGCCTTGCCACCATCGACATGAATCCGTTTATGATGTGCTGCCAGTTCTTCCTTTCTTGTAAAAGCACGATTACATTCTTCACAGACGAACTTCCTCAATTGCTCGTGTTGCTCTCTAAAGTGGCGCTGGTAGGTATCTGTTCGCAGAAACGTCTGGGGGCAATGTCCGCACTGAATCCTGACCTGAAACAAAAGAAGTCGACACATGAAATGAGAACCCGACTAAAGGCAAGACATACCTGCACTCAATCAAAATGTGGTACTATCTGTATTGCAGCCACATCGAATTACCTTTTTGAAATGCTTGGTGTCCATGTGCCGCACCAATGCATCTTTCCGGCCGAATGTCATTCCACATATGTTGCAGTTGCTCTAAAATAAAACGGTGCCGGAGAATGTCGGAGTACCTCAGAGCGAGTAAAGAGAGGCAACATCTAAAACTCTTACCTCAAATCCGCTAATCTCAAAACCTCTAATCCTCTTATCTCTAAACCACTAATCCTTTTATCTCTAAACCTCAAATCCTCTTATCTCTAAACCACTTATCTCACAACCACTAATCCGCTTATCTCTAAACCTCTAATCCTCTTATCTCTAAACCACTAATCCGCTTATCTCTAAACCTCAAATCCTCTTATCTCTAAACCACTTATCTCACAACCTCTTACCTCTACCTCTAAGCTCAAAACCTCAAAACCTCTGTAAAACTATTACCTGAACATTGGTTTCTCCTTCCATTGTATTGTCACTGCTAGAGCCAAATGATCGTTAAAGTCGCAAAAACCGTTTGAAATTTTGAGGCAGGTGCAAACACAGCAGGGAACCCAAGCGTTAAATTTTTAATATGGACAGGTGCAATCACAGCAGGGTGCCACAGTTTTGCAGTGTGTTGTTCGTTATTTCAAATGATGTAGTGTGTTGCGTTTTCTTCTACTTGATGCTATTATACACTTGTCATTTTATTGTAGCTATTATGGCTCTTGTTAGCGATGCTTATTCTTCTACTAGATGCTATTATACACCTGTCATTTTATTGTAGCTATTATGGATCTTGTTTACGATAACTTGGTGCTATTTTGTAATGACATGAAAGCGGAACCGATATTGGATTACCTGGTGGAAGTGGGACTATTTACCACAAGCGTTGCAGATAAGCTCAGGCTTTGCACGCCTGAACACGATAGAAATTACGAACTGTTAACGACTCTTAATCGCTACGGAGCCAATGCCTCAATTCTACTTAGAGAAGCATTGAGAACATCAGGACAGAACGACCTTATGATGATTTTGCCGGAACCTGATCAGCCATTGGAGAAGAGCGTTACTTGGAAGATTTATACCCGTCTAAAGGAGCTTCAGCTAAAAAGTCATAGAAAGTTCCAGTCTACGGATATAGCCCGATTTGACGTTGCATTTGTGCTGGGACACATGGACTGTGATGCTCGAACTGTAGAATTTACAGAATGGTTGGGAAACCACCCCTGTAAACGATGGACAGTACCCGAATGGCTCATTGTTCCATGGAATCATTATGACTGCAACCATTAACTTAAATTTATATTTATGCTGTATATCAGACTTACCTTGTATAATATGTAGTCACTTGTAAACCCTGCTGTATATTGCTTGAAATAAAGATTTTCCGCCAGTTCGCCTGGCTTACCTTTATCTCTACAACAATCATGGTTCCGGCCACATACAGCACGGAGCTTACTTTGCAGAGGAAAACTAAGCTCGTATTTGAATTCTACATGGTCGAGAACCCTATAGGTAAGCTTTGCCGTTAAAAATAAACAATTTTGACTTTTAAGCATGGGTCAGCCATGGTTCCGGTCATGGATCACTTGCAGCGTGGAGCTCAGGTTGGAGAGAAAAACTAAGCTCATATTTGAATTCTGCATGCCCAAAAACCCTATACACAAATTTTTCCCGTTAAAAATAACGAATTTTCAAATTTAAGCTTGGGTCAGCCACGGTTCCGGCCATGGGTCACTTGCAGCGCGGAGCTTAGATTGCAGAGGAAAACTAAGCTCGTATCACGTAATCTGCAGCGGAGGCCGGACCTAAAGGGGTATAGGGTCTGGTAGTACCCCATGCGCCATTTAAGAATCGCTACTTTTTTTGCGCCGCAGGTGCGCCACAGCGCCGCAGCGGCGCCGCAAAGTCGGCTCAGAGCGAAAAGTGACCATTTTTGTGGTCGCTGCGCAGCTCGAACGTTAGGAGCTGGAGCCGATTTCTTTTTATATTCAGAAACTACATATATTGAACTAACTAAATAGCTAAGTCTCGTTTCTCTATCACTTCCCATGCGACCACAGTGGCCGGTCAAAAATGGTGAAAATTCGAAAAATGAAAAATCGAAATTTCTCGCTGTGTATTCAACTTAGAAAGCTCAATTCTTTCATACAAAGGTTTTCTGGCACGGCGAATTGATTCCCGTAAGCAGTTTTGCCGTCGGACCCACCCATATTGCTGGGCTGGTTCCACTTTGCTGTCGGGAGGGTCAAGTCGGTACCGACTTCCAAGAACACCATATAGGACTGTGCATAGCCTCTCAAAACTTTGTCCATAGGGGTTTTCTGGTGCGCCCAGCTCATTTCCGGAGTCCGTTTTGCCGTCCGACCCACCCATTTTGCTGGACTGGCTCCACTTTGCCGTTTGAAGGGTAAATCGGGTAGGGGGTCAAGTGGTCAAAAATAAGATTTTTCAAAAGTGGTCAAATTTGGTACCAAATGAAAGCGCTAAGTGAGCTGAACAACTTTTGTCATAGAATTGCATGCTCAAAGTGGCTGTAGAGTGCTGTGGTAGGGTGGGGGTGGGGCCTTAGGCGATTTTGGGTCAAAACTAAAATTTTTCAAAAGTGGTCAAATTTGGTACCAAATGAAAGCCCGCATCGAACTGAGCAACTTTTGTCATAGAAGTGCGTACCTAAAGTGGCTGTGGAGGGCTGTGGTGGGGTGGGGTGGGGACTTAGGCGATTTTGGGTCAAAAATTAAAATTTTCAAAAGTGGTCAAATTTGGTACCAAATGAAAGCCCGCATCGAACTGAGCAACTTTTGTCATAGAAGTGCGTACCTAAAGTGGCTGTAGAGGGCTGTGGCGGGGTGGGGTGGGGACTTAGGCGATTTTGGGTCAAAAATTAAAATTTTCAAAAGTGGTCAAATTTGGTACCAAATGAAAGCCCGCATCGAACTGAGCAACTTTTGTCATAGAAGTGCGTACCTAAAGTGGCTGTAGAGGGCTGTGGTGGGGTGGGGTGGTGACTTAGGCGATTTTGGGTCAAAAATTAAAATTTTCAAAAGTGGTCAAATTTGGTACCAAATGAAAGCCCGCATCGAACTGAGCAACTTTTGTCATAGAAGTGCGTACCTAAAGTGGCTGTAGAGGGCTGTGGTGGGGTGGGGTGGGGACTTAGGCGATTTTGGGTCAAAAATTAAAATTTTCAAAAGTGGTCAAATTTGGTACCAAATGAAAGCCCGCATCGAACTGAGCAACTTTTGTCATAGAAGTGCGTACCTAAAGTGGCTGTAGAGGCCTGTGGTGGGGTGGGGTGGGGACTTAGGCGATTTTGGGTCAAAAATTAAAATTTTCAAAAGTGGTCAAATTTCGAGTCAAATGAAGGCCCGCATCGAACTGAACAACTTTCGCCATAGAACCACCCACCCAAACTTGCTGTGTCGGATTTATATACTTTCTTTCTCAACCGGATTAAACGACAGACATAGACATAGACATAGACATAGACGACCAACACACATATTATCCCCTTTTGTGCGGAGCATTTTTGTTACTTGTTTGAATTCTACATGCCCAAACACCCTATAGATAAGCTTTTCCCGTCGAAAATAGAGAAATTTTACTTTTAAGCATGGGTCTGTCCTGGTTCCGGGCGGCCAAAAGCTTCAGCTGAACCTCCGGGCCTCTTTACACCACCTTCGCCAGAGCCTCCCGGCCTCTTTACACCACCACCTCCTCCAGAGCCTCCCGGCCTCCCGGCCTCTTTACACCACCACCTCCGCCAGAGCCTCCCGGCCTCCCGGCCTCTTTACACCACCACCTCCTCCAGAGCCTCCCGGCCTCCCGGCCTCTTTACACCACCACCTCCGCCAGAGCCTCCCGGCCTCCCGGCCTCTTTACACCACCACCTCCGCCAGAGCCTCCCGGCCTCCGGGCTTCCTCCTCCTCCCCCAGAGCCTCCCGGCCTCCGGGCCTCCCGGCCTCTTCCTCCTCCTCCTCCTCCCCCACGAACTACCTCTGGAGCGGACCTATTACTACTAACGCAGATATATAACAAAACTGCAAAGCAACTATTTATACAGACATTTGCTAGCATGCTTAATGAAGAATAATAATTTTGACAATCTAAATATATAGACAAAATTCGCGCCGGAGGCGCGAAAATTTTTTAAAGGTATAGAAAATGCATCTATGTTGAGCTAATTTGAAGCATCAATGTACAATTTGTGCATGTTTCTAATAAAGTCAAACGCCCGCGCTCCGCGCGGACGTAAAATTTTTCTTTTGCCCAATTTTTCCGGGGGGCAAAACCATTATTTCGGGGAGGGCGGCCGCCCCCCCGCCCTCCCCCCGTATCTACGCTAGTGCTTATATGCCACCATCATTCTAAAAATTATTTTGTCACACTGACTTTCTTTTATAGGTTGCTTTTCCTGCGGTCTTATTAATGGATTCCGAATTTATAACTGTGATCCTTTGAAAGAAAAAGAGCGACAAGGTATGTATCATAGGGGTCGCGGTAGCGACCCCTATAATATGAGTGCTTAAGGTCAAATGACAGTGTAAAACAAGGCTGCGCAGATTCCTGCGCAGATTATGCGCAGATTATGTGCAGATTATGTGCGCAAAAAATTGTATGTGTCGAGTTTAGTATGTGTGCGAAGTTTCATCCCCGTACCACTTTCCGTTAAAAAGTTGCCCCAAAAATCGCTTACGAGAGTGATGTTTTTTCCGGTTTCTCTGATTTGATGTCTCATAAGGGGGTTTTGTAGGCGTAATAACTAGAGATAGACAAATTTTTGCCTATGAAAACCATATATATTCTTGGAGTACGCAACAAAAATAAGCCGATAGGCTAGTTTTTATGCTTCCCGGGGGTAAAAAATTTTTGGCTGGGGTCCAAAGTCGGTCAAAACGCTAAAATGACCCAAAAGTATGCTTAACAGCCGTAATAAGTCAGATTGCGCTATATATGGGGCTAAACTAATTATTTGGCGTAATACTAAACATGTTGGGGTTGTAAAACCTTGAATTCGTTTTCCGATAGGTTGCACCATTTTTGGGTACTGGCCCGCCAAAATTGGTGAATTTTGGGTCCGACTTTGAACTTAGTTTTTTCGCTTATTTTTCAAGATAGACTTCTCAAATCTTGCATATAAAGGTTTTCGAGGGCGGAGAATCCATTCCCGCCATCAGTTTTGCTGCCCGATTCACCTAAGTTGCTGGGCTGGTTCCACTTGACCGTCTGAGGGGTCAGGTCGGAAACCGATTCCTGGAGGTCCATAGTAGGCTTTACTTGGCCTCTCAAAACTTTGTCTATAGGGGTTTTCTGGTGCGCCCAGCTCATTGCCGGTGTCCGTTTTGCCGTCCGACCTACCCATCTTGCTATGCTGGTTCCATTTTGCCGTCTGGAGGGTCCGGTCAGTACCGACTTCCGGGAACATCATATAGGACTGTACTTAGCCTTTCAAAACTTTGTCCATAGGGGTTTTCTGGTGCGCCCAGCTCATTCCCGGTGTCCGTTTTGCCGTCCGACCCACGCATCTTGCTGGGCTGATTCCACTTTGCCGTCTGGACGGTCCGGTCAGTACCGACTTCCGGGAACGTCATATAGGACTGTACTTAGCCTCTCAAAACTTTGTCCGTAGGGGTTTTCTGGTGCGCCCAGCTCATTCCCGGTGTCCGTTTTGCCGTCCGACCCACCCATTTTGCTGAACTGGTTCCACTTTGCCGTTTGAAGGGTCAAACGGGTAGGGGGGGGGGTCAAGTGGTCAAAAATAAAAATTTTCAAAAGTGGTCAAATTTGGTATCAAATGACAGCCCTAAGTGAGCTGAGCAACTTTCGTCATAGAAGCGCATGCTCATAGTGGCTGTAGAGTGCTGTGTGGGGTAGGGGTTGGGACTTAGGCGATTTTGGGTCAAAAATAAAATTTTTCAAAAGTGGTCAAATTTGGTACCAAATGAAAGCTCCGATTGAGCTGAGCAACTTTTCTCATAAAAGTGCATGCTTCAAGTGGCTGTAGAGTGCTGTGCTGGGGTAGGGGTGGGGGCTTAAGCGATTTTGGGTCAAAAATGAAATTTTTTAAAAGTGGTTAAATATGGTATCAAATGACAGCCCCAAGTGAGCTGAGCAACATTTCTCATAGAACCGCCTACCTAAAGTGTCTGTTGAAAGCTGTGGTGGTGGGGGAAGAGACTTAGCCGATGTTAGGTGAAAATAGAAATTTTCAGTCTCTCAAATTCAAAGTGAATATTGAAGGCAAAAGCTACATATATTGCGGAGCATGTAAAAGAATTGAAGACAAGAAAACAAAAATGCTCCTTCGTCGCATGTAAAATACATATGAGTCCCTAGAAGGCAGGTTGTACAATAGCAGAAGACAAGATCCACCCTGTAAAATACATATGAGTGGAGTGGGGTTGTAAGACAATGAAGACAAGCTGCATCGGCGAACCATATGAGCCTGCCCTATAACGAGGCTCATATTGGCGTACATAACATGAATCTATACCAGAGTTTTTACCTTTGTATTTATCTACACTGTACACATATTATATAATATCAATATGTATTAGGGATCGGCCGGAGCAAGGATTTTCGCTCCGGCCGGAGCCGGAGCCGGAGGCAGGTTGACTCCGGCCGGAGCCGGAGCCAGATTTTTTCATTGTCAATCTTTAGGCCGAAAGTCTTCAAGGACCAATATTTTTAGGCCATTACAAAAAATGGTTATTAAAATATTGCTAATATTTAAGGATTAAGTGCTGTTGTATATTCATATATGCGTTGTTAAGATGGCTTTGTTTATTTGCTATATAAAAAATCCCTGTAATCACTTTTAATACATAGGAGAGGAGACCTCACTCTTCTAATGGACTGTAAAAATGACTAAAACATCCCATGTTTATATATTACTGTAATGCAGTTAGCAAGGACCTGTGAATGAATTCAAATGTTATATACAATGATATTCAAAATAGAAAAGAAAGCATGAATTCACGATATTCTTATAATAGGATACGTATATATAAATAAATAATAACTTGATGAAGTATAAATAAACGCATAATTAAACGCAGATTGAGTGTCTAACTTACTTTCGCAGTCAGAAATAAAATCGAAATTACAAAAACCCGCGCCTATGGCGCGAAATTTTTTGAAAAATTGCCATTTTTATTTTAAACGGAGTAAAATTTGACGACATAGTTCAATATAAATTAAATACGAACAACAGTGTTAGGTGCTGGGCACAAACTCCGGCTCCGGCACCTCTGCCTCCTGCTCCGGTTAACCGGAGCCGGAAGTCGTAATTCCGGCCGGAGCCGGAGCCGAAGCCGGAGCCGGATCCGATCCCTAATATGTATATACAACATATGTACGTACGTACTTGCTACAAGGGTAGGAAAGGGTTACACCAGTGCCTATGACATGAATGTGTCATATGTTGTTTATAATTCTGCTTGGTACGTTTGCTTTAATAATGTTTATAAAAATACAATATATAAAAGGATTTAGGCAATAGGTCTGTTTCGAGTAGCCGTTTTTGTTTTACGTAGCTATTTTCAAGTTGCTTAAGTTGCATGGTGCTTAAATACAGGTGACCATAATCGTATCGTATATACTATATAATCATCAAATTGTCATTTGTCGTCAAATCATTATCATTACAACGCCAATATGAGCCTCGTTATAGGGCAGGCTATGGTTCGCCGATGCAGCTTGTCTTCATTGTCTTACAACCCCACTCCACTCATATGTATTTTACAGGGTGGATCTTGTCTTCTGCTATTGTACAACCTGCCTTCTAGGGGACTCATATGTATTTTACATGCGACGAAGGAGCATTTTTGTTTTCTTGTATACGTATATATGCATTGTGAAGCACCTAAGTAACGCCTCCGCGGCAGCGCCCATGCTAACCGTCACTAGTGTTAGGCTAAGCCGGTATGCGACTTCAACACCATAGGTGTGGCTGGGCAAAAATCTGGGGGGCCACGGAGGGATGGGGATCTGCCAAAATTGCCAAAAACCCCTAAATTTTCGAGTTTTTTTACCACCGGGCGACCCCCCACCCTGAAAATTTTCAAAGCCCCTATCCAATTTTTAAAAATTGTAAGCCAAAATCGAAAATTTTTCAAAAAATTACGAAAGATTTGTGAAAAATGTGCTAAATTCGCTTAAGGGGGGGGGGTCACTTTGGTCAAAAATCGATAGTCACGGATTTCGCTCGTTTTCACACATAATATGATTGCCCCCATATGTTCTCAATAATAACTTAGAATATTAGATTTCGAAATCAAACTGTGACAGAGTTAATCAGGTTCAAAGCCGGAAAACTTGAAAATTCCGGTGATGAGCCCTGCAAGGTCAGGTGGAGACTAAACGCGACCGAAAACAGGGTTAACCGATACACCAAATTAAAGCCTTTACTAAGGTATTATTTAAGTGCAGACGTGGCTCAAGGCCAGCTATCCAGGCTTTCATAATGCATGCTTGAGTGCTGCACTGATCTAACCTTGCAGGACTGCGCAGTATAACTTTAACTACTTTTATCTTGCACAGACAACATTTTAGACCCATAGTTGTATGAGAAAAGTTGCTCCTCGTTCCATTAGCTATCGATTGATACCCATTTTGTCTATATTTGGAAAAATTTTTAAATTGACATTTTTCACCTATAAAGACCAAAGGTGCCGCCACAGTAGCAAGTTCAATATTGACGCATTTGTTTTGGCCACATTATGTGACGACAGACATAGATATACTAATTAATCTGCCAAGTTTGGTGATTTTTTACCACATAATGAGTGAGAAAT
Organism: Trissonchulus latispiculum; assembly: GCA_030248195.1. Classification (NCBI taxonomy): domain Eukaryota; kingdom Metazoa; phylum Nematoda; class Enoplea; order Enoplida; family Ironidae; genus Trissonchulus; species Trissonchulus latispiculum. Next base: position 60,580 of record JASAND010020532.1, read on the forward strand.
TATCAAAAGAATGTGAAAATTATGAAAAATGGCCATTTTTGGCAAAATTTGCTGTGTCTGTGGCAAGTTTTTTGAGCTTACTGTAGACGATAGAAACATGCGAGTACTTTCATAAGACGTGGTTTTATGCGTGGAGTGCAGCTATCTATTGGCCGTTTTTGTAGCTTTTGCCAATCGTTCAGGACAAGCAAAAGAGTACCGTAGGTACTCTTTTTCATGTTCCAAAAATGGCCGATTTTCCAAAATTCCAACTTTAAAAATTCGCCAAAAATCCAATACTGAACAGAATCAGTTCAGAGGAGATAGCTGCACTCTACAATATGTCCTTAATGGTTCTGAAAAGGTTTCAGAGTTCTAACTCTTATACAGCGAAAAAATTTTCCGCCACAAACTTTTTAACCTAACTTTTTCATTTTCCTATGTTTAACACATGTCGAGGTCACCTTTGAGGGCTTGTACAGAACGATAGAAGCAATATTTCGCAAAACGCTCTTGTCTTGTTTCGCGGACCCATGGGTGCTACAAAATATGAGAAAATGAGCAAAATCGGAGATGGTCGAAAAATTGGCAAAAAAGTGACCCCCCCCCCCTTAATTACGTTAAATATCGTTAACTATAGCTAAAAATTGAGAAATCGTTTTTGAGCGAAAACCGATTTTTTTGCCGATTCCCTCTCGAAAATGTTTCTTACCCCTTCCCCCAAAATAAATTGACTTTTTGAGACCCCCCCCAGTGTTTTTTGCTCAAAAAAGTGCGCAACTGTGACACACTTTTTTATGAAATGAGCAAAAAATTTTGGGCTTGTGCGCGCGCGTGCTCACTTGTCGCCCCGTAATTGCTTCGGTATATATATCAACTGTTTTATTTTTAGGTTGGAACCTAAAATTTACTAAACTTGTTTAGTTTGGTTTAGTTTGGTTTATTCACCAACCAATGAACAAAGTTAGTACAAAACAAAAAGAGCAAATACAAGGTCAAGTCTAAAGGCCATAACATATAGAGATAAACGTCAAAAACAGATAGTGTAGAATAGGCTGGCAGGAACAGGGTGGGCCGTTTATCCGACTGCTAATCCCCGTCCCCTTAAAAATTGACTAAAACATACATTCTTCAGGTTCCTTTTAAATTCACACAGCGAGGAGGCACAAACTGTATCACAATCGAGATAATTCCAAATTGGAACAATTCTATCACAGAAAAAATTTTTCCTGATTTCTAGACGAGCACGGTGAACATACAATTTAAACGGATGACCTCGAGTAGCGTTATAGTAGTTAGCACTAACATAAGAACAACGTGTGAGTTACGTAATCCAGCTCGGATGTGAAACTCTTATAGCATATTTAATATGAAGTACATAACTGACTGCCAACTTTTAATGTTCGTTTGGCAATTTAATTTTGGCTTTCGGCACAGCCCGCTTACGGTTCGAAAAAGCATTTAAGGTGGTGATTCCCTTTGGTCACATAAAGTTTGCACCATTATTGCTCATTCATTACTTGAAGTTAAGAAGCGATTTTTATATCAAAATGTAGCTTGGCATTTTCTGTTTTTAACGCATGCTGGTTAAACTAATGTTGGTTTTCTAAAATATTTTTAACACATTTTAGAAAAAGTGTAATTTTCCAGAATTTTTGCAGACTCAAGTAAATTTTTTCGCGAGACATCGGTTATATCATTCGATACCTCCATCAAATAGCTGGGGACGATTTTTTATTTATTGTGAAATAGCTCTTCCTTATAGAGAAATAAGCTGAAATGTGTGCGTAACCTGTATTTTGCCTACTTTTTCCAAATTTGTGAAGCGGATTACTTTAGCTAGAAAGCAGTAATCGGTTCAACTAAAAAATCGTCCCTGGGTATATTTGTGCAGAACACATTTGTTCAGTAGCAGCTCTCCACCTTGCATGGTGAATGCTCCACAATCTTTGGAAAAAAATTGGTCGTGGTTTTGCAAAAACTACATTTTTATGATAGCAGCCTACAGGATAGCTGTTGGAAGACGATCATGCGTCGGATAATTTGTCCCTGTGAGACCTTCAGATCGACGCCCTTAGTTTGATTTTACGGCTTGCGTGGTTCAAGAAATGTTGGATTATTTGATTTCTGCAAAACTGACAAGTGTTCGACGCCAAAACAAGAAAATCGGCTCTCACGGTAGAGAAAAGCTAGAAACTTGCTTTAAAAAGCAAAAATGTGAAGCTCAATAAGGTCTTTCGAATGAATATAGTCATAGCTGTATAGCAGCTGCCGAACGTTCAGAAATTTGGAAAAACCACTCTGACCGGAAATCTCGAATTTTTGAATCGGGATTGCGCGGAGGGTGTGAGAACGCTAAAAGAACTTATTTCGAAAAGTTTCATCAAATTTCATGTTGATTTACGCCGCCAAATAACAATATGTGCCCAAAAGGAATCACCACCTTAAATAGAGATGCTCTGGGCTCAGCCCCGAAAATTAGTATGCAAGTCCAAGATGAGAACCTTTTTTCTAAAATCTTATTCGATGAAAAGAAATTCCAGACTAATGTTTACTTGTTTGTTTTTGTAAAAAGCAGAGTTGAGAAAATTTATAGAGGTCGGGGAAAAAACCAACCCGCAAGTGGTGGGGAAAAAAACCAACCCCCCGTTTGGGCGATGGGGATGAGCTAGCGGGCTCAAATTTTGCATGCCAGTTGGTAGGGCCCATCCCACCTACCACACCAAATTTGAACTAAATCGGACCACTTTTGAGCATTTTGTGACATTTTGAAAATTTTGGCATTTTTGACCCCCCAAAAATTCAAAATTTGCCTATTTTTGAAGGCCTGTAAAAAGTTTTCCATAGCAGTTGGATTATAACTTTCCGCCCCCCCCCCGTCGCGATTCGAAGGTAGGAAAAATTAAGGAGAGAAAGAGGAAAAAGGGCAAAAAACCAAAAAATTTCGCGCCTTCGGCGCGAATTTTCTGCTTATTAACCGCATATTTATTGCATTTGTGAAGAAAAAGCTTGAAATGCATCCGATTTTTCGGAGAAAATTACCATTTTTGCCTAAAAATTTCAAGAATTTTAAAAAATATGTTCAGTTCTTCAGTATAAAAAGAATTAAAGATCCGAATACCGATTTTATTGCAAAAACAAAAAATTTCTTCAACTTCTGGGGGGCTCCGCCCCCCAGACCCCCCGCTGGAAAAATTTTACCGCCCCCCCGTCACGAAATCCTGGATCCGCCAGTGCATCCACATAGCAAGTTTAATGCATTCTTTCACGTGAACAGTTCAAAATTGCATTTTGACTTGGCGATTTTGTGGTAGCCGGTAAAAACCTCATTTCGGCGGATCGGCTGTTTGGCTCAGCTAAAGCGGCCAAAAAGTACTCTGGGACAAAGAAATACGCGAAAAAACGCTGAAACAACGTTTATTTTAATTTATTTCATCGAATTTCGAAAGATTTACAAATTTTTGCATTTTAACATAGAAATTGGCAAATTTGATGAAACCTAGCCAGTTGATGCTGCAAATATTGATGTTTGATTTTCTCACTTATTATACGGAATATCGCAAAAATAAGTGCAGATGTGAAGTCAGCGACGCCGATTTAACCTGTTGCATGCATAAAATCGCTAATATGAGTTACCCTGACCGAATACTGGGGTTGGTTTTTTCCCACCGGTTGGTTTTTTCCCGCCATAGGTTTTTTTACCCCGGCTAATTAACCGTTAATTACTAATTAACGACAGGACCTAGAGAGGCGATTTATATACCAAAATGACAGTCTAGGAAGGGCTTGATAAGAAAATAATTTATAGCCGGATTGCTCCACTGGGTAGTTCTGCAGAGTCCAAAAAGTGACTACCTTGGTTTTTTTCCCCGACCTCTATATATACCGTCCATATTCTTGGCTTGCAAATAGAAAATTCCAAAAACGTCTCATCATTTCCCTAAATTCAATGAATACAGATTAGTTTCAATATAAATGAAACTATTAAAGGTTGAACTTTTGCTATATACTTTTCAAAACTCTTCAGCTTCTGGGAGGCAGGTCTCCCCAGACCCCCGCTACAGAGTTACGCTAGCTTGCACGCCCTTTCTGCCATTTAAGTTTCATCTTCTCATGTGTAGTCTTAGCCTGAAGGTGCTAGAAAGGTCACACAGTTACCTATAGATCCAAAAACAGTAATTTTATGCAAGATTATAGCGTTTTTCCGCTGTGCGCACTTTTTAACCAATTGCGCAAAAAATTTTGGAGCAGTGCGCAGAACAGCGCAAAAGTGTCCGAGCAAAAAACACTGGAACCACTTCTCCCTTTTTAGCCAGAACCCCCCATACTATCAAACCCCCACTCCCGCTTTTTTCGCCAGCCACACCTGCTTAGGAATTCACAAATTTTTCCAAAAGTGTCCGATGTTTCTTGAGGGGGTTTTGTAGCTTTAATAACGACAGAAAACCAGGGTTTTCTTTTTCAAAATCGGACCTGTGTAAATCTTGTGTAAATTTAAATTTCAGTGTGTATTTTTGTTTGAAGCTGTGTAAAATCTAAAAGTGTTGTTTTTGAGATATAATACGAAATAAAATAAATTTAAGCGTTATTTTATTGCAACAATGTTATTTTCGGATCATTCAATCAAAAGTTCTGGCAACTGCACTTGTGTAACGTCCGTGGGGGACACGTCCGTGTAACGCAGAAGAACCCACGCGGGGGGTCTGGGGGGCGGAGTCCCCCAGACGCTGAGGAAATTTTGTAAATTGTAATAAAATTCGCAATGGAAAAGTCTAAAAAGATTATATAATCCATTAAATGCCAAAACTAGGATTGGACAAATTCTAATTTCTGAAAAAACTTCGCCTACTGAAACCATTTCTTTAATTTTCCAACTTTTTGGAATAATTTGTTCACAAACATTCTGGTTACGTACTAAAAGGTTCGAAGCTTTAATTGCTGTAGGGGAATTTTCCATAATATGGACAGAAAACACCCATTCTGAGCCCCCCCCCAGAAGTTGAGAAATTTTTTTAAAATTATCGGCAAAAACGCATTGAACAGTTGCATTCTTTTAGCTTTCGTTTTGAATATATATATACCTATTGTGCTAGACAGCAACAATTTTTGTGGCTCAGACTGCTTTTTATGATAAAAGATATATATGTACAAGACACTGGCGGATCCAAGATGTCGTGAGGGGGCGGTTAAATTTGACCAGCGGGGGGTCTGGGGGGCGGAGCCCCCCAGAAGTTGAAGAAATTTTTGTTTTTGCAATAAAATCGGTCTTCGGATCTTTAATTCTTTTCATAAACTCTTTAAAAAATTCTTAAAAATTCTGGACATTTTTAGGCAAAAGTGGCAATTTTCTCCGAAAAATCAGATGCATTTCAAGCTTTTTCTTCATAAATGCAATAAATATTTGGTTAAAATGTAGAAAATTCGCGCCGAATGCGAGAAATTTTGTTTTTTGCCCTTTTTCCTCTTTCTCTCCTTAATTTTTCCTGCCTTCGAATCGCGACGGGGGGGGCGCCCCCCGCCATCCCTGGATCCGCCCATGGTTCAAGAAACGATATTGAATCGTATGTACTAGCTATATTACTATACTATCTTACAAATATTTGCACGCTGTGCGTGAATAAATTATACGCAACCGGATAAGCAGATGTATTTGCAGAAACAACCTATAATCATGTCGTAATGCAGAAAACCATGGTAAATGATTGGAAAGCGGCGGGGGTCTGGGGGCGGCAGCCCCCAGCTAAAAGCTAGAGCTATTTTAAATATGAAGGGCTTGAAAACTATTTTTTCAGAGCACTTTTTGCAACAATTTTCGAAAATGCGGCTGTGTATTTTGGTGTGTAAATTAGTTTTTCACTGTGTAAATTTATTTATTTTGTGTAAAAACACAGTATTTTACACAAAAAGAAAACCCTGCAGAAAACCATATATATATATATATATATATATATATATATATATATATATATATATATATATATAGAGATATTCTTGTAGTACTAATCAAAAAAATAAGCTAGGTTTTATGCCTCCCGGAACCAGAAAAAATTTTTGGCGGCTGGGGGCCAAAGTTGGCCCAAACGCTAAAATGGCCAAAAAGTATGCTTCAAAGTAGAGATGCACCGGGGCCGCCACTACCGGGGCCGGGACCTCATCGGGGCCGGGGAATAAAAATTGGGGGTCCAAATCGAAAATTTACAAAAATTCCTGGAAATTTTAATTTTGCAATAATTTTTGATATATACAAACGTTACTGTCGTTGTCTTCATTCATATCGGCGGGAAAACACGATTTGTAACACTTTTTGACTTTCGATATTCAAACTTTTGGTCAAAAAATGTCAAAACTTGACAAAATTTTGCTAATTTTTGGCCCCGGTCGGTCTACTACCGGGGCCAGGCCCCGATGCGTCCCTACTTCAACTTCAAAGGCGCCTTAATAAGTCAGATTGCGCTATATATGGGGCAATATTGCCTATATGGCTGAATAGCATATATATCAGGGTTGTTCAATTGCTATGATTTTCAGGCCGGGCGCGTGATTTTGGGTACTGGCCGGCCAAATTTGGTGAATTTTGGGTCCAACTTTGAACTTAGTTGTTTTGGTTATTTTCGACATGGAAGGCTCAAATCTTGCATACAAAGGTTTTTGTGGACGGAGAATCAGTTTTGCTGTACAACGCACCCATTTTGCTGAGCTGGCTTCACTTGACCGTCTGGAGAGTCAGGTTGGCAACCGCTACCTGAAGGTCCATACTAGGCTCTACTCGGCCTTTCAAAACTTTATCTTCTACAGGGGTTTTCTGGTTCGCCCAGCTCATTTCCGGTGTCCGTTTTGCTGTACAACGCACCCATTTTGCTGGGCTGGCTCCACTTGATCGTCTCAGGGGTCAGGTAGGGTAGGGGGTCATGTGGTCTAAAATATATATTTCAAAAGTGGTCAAATTTGGTACCAAATGAAAGCCCTAAGTGAGCTGAGCAACTGTTGCCATAGAACTGCGTGCCCACAGTGGCTGTAGAGTGCTGTGGTGGGGCGGGGTGGGGACTTAGGCGATTTTGGGTCAAAAATAAATTTTTCAAAGTGGACAAATTTGGTACTAATTTGGCCCTAAGCGAGCTGAGCAACTTTTGTCATGGAACTCCATGCTCAAAGTGGCTGTGGGTCAAAAATAAAATTTTTCAAAAGTGGACAAATTTGGTATCAAATGAAAGCCCTAAGTGAGCTGAGCAACTTTTGTCATGGAACTTCATGCTCAAAGTGGCTGTGGGTCAAAAATAAAATTTTTCAAAAGTGGACAAATTTGGTATCAAATGAAAGCCCTAAGTGAGCTGAGCAACTTTTGTCATGGAACTCCATGCTCAAAGTGGCTGTGGGTCAAAAATAACATTTTTCAAAAGTAGTCAAATTTGGTACCAAACGAAAGCCCTAAGTGAGCTGAGCAACTTTTGTCATGGAACTGCATGCTCATAGTGGCTGTGGGTAAAAACTCAAAGATAAAATTTTTCAAAAGTGGGCAAATTTGGTATGAATGAAAGCCCTTAGTCTGCTGAGCAACTTTTGTCATAGAACTGCTTGCCCTAAGTGGCTGTAGAGTACTGTAGTGGGGAGGGATGGGGACTTGGTAGATTTTTTCAAAAATAAAATTTTTCAAAAGTGGTCAAATTTGGTATGTGTGCTGTGCTGAGCAACGTTTGTCATAGAACTGCTTGCCCAAAGTGGCAGTGGTGGGGTGTGGTGGGGACTTGGCAATTTTCGGTCAAAGATAAAATTTTCCAAAAGTGGACAAATTTGGTACCAAATGAAAGCCCTAAGTGAGCTAGGCAACTGGAAAGAACCGGATCCTGGGGAGTGAGCCCCAGGTTGGGGGGGGGGTGAAACCTCGCCCTCAAATCCTCCCAGCACATGTATGATTGGCATTTACTCGATTGATTTTAAACTCGGTTCATCGAATGAGTAAATGAATTTGCTCCCCTGCCGGGCGGCGACGGCTGTCGCTTCGTTGCCAGTAATGATTATACGCACTGTTATCATCAACTTTTTCATTGATAATTGATTGACTAAATTTCAGACTTCAGTGATGGTGGTATTGGTTATGCAGAAATGTTGTTTCGGTGCAATTATCTGGCATTGGTTGGAGGTGGTCATTCTCCAAAATACGCGACAAATAAAGGTTGGAGATTAATGCGATATTATAATTTGATACTGCCCTAACATATTTTGTGCCATTAACTGAGCTGCGCAGTACGAAACAGAGGGCTAGTTTTAGGTTTGAGGTTTATTTGTGAGAGACAATATGGGCCCAAGTGAAACGTACCGGCTCGTGTTAGCAGTTTGCAGAATACGTACATTAAATTATCACTCTTTATTGATCCAGATGTCGGTTAATATTAAACGTTTTAAATATTTTCCTTCACATCTATTGTTTTGCGAAATGTATATAATATAAAATAATGTGTTTGCATGCAATCTGAGTTGTGTGTGAGGCCCCTGGACGGAAAATTTGGAGCTGAGCTGATGATACCTTTTGGACTCGAAGTAGGATGATCCTGAATATCAGGACGCAAAGTCTCAAACCAGAGGCATCACAGTGGGATGATCTGCTGTCCTGTTGGAGTCGAGTCGTGGCAAGTGAATAGACCGCCTAAGTCCCACTCCTAAGTATTAGCAAACCTAAGTACGCTGTCCTCCCTATGTTACATGTTGAGCATCACAGCTCAGCTCATATTGCATGTTTATGGTACTGCTGCAAGGAGCATTTTCGTACTTGCATATGCGTATTTATTTTAGTTATGGTTTGGGATGATGTGAAAAAGGCTCCTGTCATTGAACTAGATTTTTCCAGTGATGTTTTGGCTGTGAAACTTCGCAGGGATCGGTAAGCTGTTTCTGAAAATGATAGAGCACTTTAACTGCAAAAAGTCGTAGCATACGAATTTATTACTCATGAACACTCCTAATACAATATTTAGAGAGAGGTCTGAAAGACTTGGAAGCCCGCAGACGGTTAGCTTTTCTAATAGGTTAAGCAGAACATTTCATCCATGGGCCCGTTTATATAATATTTTACGCAATCACCACTCCAATTTTGATTGAAACCTAATTTCGAATTTTGAATCTATTTGAACATCCAGATAGCTTTAAAATGACATTTAAATTATTGGCGTGGCGCATCTATCTTTAATTATACGTAGTTTCAAAACTGTTGCACTAATCAACTAATCACTTTTAGCTTTCAGCTGTTGATAACAATTTTTGAGTGGTTCGATAATTTTTGAAAACTGAAAAAATCAATGGCTCTTAGATGCCTTGAACCCGCTTCGCCTGAAAACCGTCACCAAGTTTTGAGAAATTTACATTCAGCTTAGCTAATCAACTTTTTGTTTCACGAAAAGATGGGTACGGACGCAATGTTTTCTATCTTCGGGATGCATCCCAGCCTTGTCGTTTTTTAAACCCATAAATTAGCAGTAGTTCAGTAGTTTTGGGCAATGGGGATCGTCAGGATCTTGTCGGTAGTGCGTTATATCCCACATCGACTTGTATTATTTTATTTTCTTTATAGAATTGTTGTCGTTCTTGAAAGAATGGTCCAAGTTTTCACTTTCACTCAAACTCCTCAGCGCCTTAGTGTTTATGAAACGTGTATCAATAAGCATGGTATGTGAGCTAGCTTCTAAGTAGTCTCATTCTTTGTAATTACGTCTGCAATATCTTGCCATGAAGGCTGTAGCGAAACTACTGATGATAATATTGGTTAGAAAACTGATAGACGACAGTACCGAAGATCCTCACGGGAGTCTCACTCAACCTGTAATTTTTGTGGCTGTTGTTGTTTTGTTAGAGAAGACATGACTGTTTGATTGCAAATATTCATATTTTTGGTGTACTAAATTCAAAGTTATTGAAATACTTCAATAGAACTAAGAAATTCAGGAAAGGGGTGTAACCCCAAGGCATTGAGGAATTTTTCGTTGCGTGAACATCCGAAATAGTAATTGTTAAAAGATTAGACCATCAAATCACCGTGAATGACAATACTTAGCAAGTGAGCCAGGCCGGGGAAAACACATACGAAAAGATGGGGAAAAACAGACCCACCCAGAGAACTCAAGGTAGCAGATATAGAGATTTAGTATAGTGTAAATGAAAGCGCGATTTTTTACAGTAAAACCATGCTCATAAGGTTGGTACGGGCCAAAGTGGTCTATGCTGATAGTGTTCCAAAGTTGACCCCTCAAAACACCTCTAAAACCAAAGAAATTTTAAATTTTGCTTGGCTTATTTCTGGAGACCTATCTGGAAAACTTAGCTAGTCTTTAGCACAGGGGTATGTGTGCACCCCTCTAGCGTTTGGTGTAGACGACAGCCTCCTATCTTTTATCCAGGTTGAGTACTGGGTATGCTTTTCTCCCCGTCGATTTTGCAGATTTGCTGCATCATCGTTCCAGGTTTCATATTACACCGCTCCTAGTTCTCTCGATTCATGCATAGATTCATTCATGCATGCATGCATGCTCCCTTGTACATCTGTAGCAATAATAGATTTCGTCTGTTTTTCTGTTTACAAGGCAAAATTTTAAAATTTTTTAAAAACTTAATGAAATTGCAATATAACGTCATAAATAATTTAAATAATGATAAACAATGACATTCGGAAGAGTTTTGGTATATTTATAGTTAATTGTCTGGGTGCCGTTTTTGCTGCGATATATGATGATTTCATGGGTTCAGGAGCCTTTACGTAAAATGCATCTGACTATGTCCGATAAGCAGCTTTCTACTGAAAACAAAGTGTAGCATAGCCAAAAATGTATAAACAAAAATGTGTAATGTGTTGTTGTATATGCAACAATTAGTGTCCAGCGGATCACCCGGAATCATTTTTAGTACCATACTTTTCCCCGCAGGTGTGTTTTTCTCCAAATTGCGGTGAGAAAAATAGACCAAATCGATTATTGCTACAGATGTACAAGGGAGCATGCATGCATGCATGAATGAATCTATGCATGAATCGAGATAACTAGGTGCGGTGTAATCCATGGTACAAACGCAAGCTCTCTCAGCCTTAAGTCAGAAAAGTTACAGCCTTAGTTCCGTATACGTGTTTTCCCCGGCCTGTCTCTATGATCCAAACTGCATGTCTGTTGGTGTTGCAACTGTTACAACTAGGCGTCGAGCCAAAGGGAGTGAGGAGATTTCGAGGTTGAGCACCCCTTGGTGAGTACCAAAACCTCATTTGGTGTTGTTTTACTTGTTGTTCCATCAATTGCTCTCACGACTCTTGCTGAGCGTCTCTCCCTCCATCCGCAGACTCCCAGTATAATATACGTGTTGGAATTTTCCTCTCAAAATTTTTTCTGGCTAAACTGTGAAGGTTACTGCTATATACGGTCAACTTGAAATCTATACAGCACAAATAAATAACTGCAAGCAGAAGCATTGTTTTGTTAAGTTAAGAAGGACATAGTAGAACACGCAACCACAACACAGCCAACATCTGAAATATGTGCAACACTCAGCCAAAAAATGCCAGAGGTATTTGAAAAATTAAAGGCTTGAAAACTATATTTTCGGAGTATTTTTTGCAAAAAATTCCAAATTTTGGATTGCTTATTTCATTGTCGTGTGTAGATTTGACTGTGTTTTTTAGTGTTTGACACAATATTTACACCGAACCCATGGTTTCCAGTGTGCTTTAATTGCTAGCTGGCTTTCTTGTGGTTGTTTAATTTTGTTTGTTGCTGTAGTCACTCGTGTTGGGTTCAGTGTTCGTGTTTTAGGCCTTTGCTGTTTGTGTCCTGCCAGCAATGCTTCCTTGTTGTGCTTTCCTGGTCGCCGTTCTGGTCACGTTCAAGTAGTGGATCTGGCCAATAGCGATCGATCTCCTTTGGATATTCCTGCTCATGATTCTCCTTTAGTCTGTCTTGCCTTAAATCTGGAAGGGACACGCCTTGCAACTGCCTCAGAAAAGGTGAAAAACGGAACGGGCATAAGTATGCTGAGAGGAGGGGGGCGTGCATAAGCATAATAGAAGATAAAAATTGAAATGTGTACAATTGGATGTATTTCAACGTGTTGAGATGATCAAATCTGCGTTTTATTTGGTGCTTACGGAATACTGGCAGTGTAAATTAAATTATGTTAGGTTCATAGATGAATGTTCTTTTCTGTTCTCTCATGTTGTATACACAGAGATTGTCATCATTTAAAAAGTATGGGTAAGGTGGTCCACTTTTTCAAATTTTAGGGTACCCTGATACGTGTTTTTGACACAACCAATGGTCACCAAATCCATGAGCTCCGCCGTGGTGCCAATACTGCTGTGATTTATTCGTATGTATTCTTAGTTATTGTAAGTTTCTGTGGTCCTCATCACTGAAGTAGCCAGTTCCGCGATGTATATTCGATATTTGACTCAGCTTTGGTTTGCCAAAATTGCGGTGACTTCAGTACAAGCCATGTTTTAATGTAATCTATGTTAATCATTCTAGTATAAACTTCTGCCATGATTCCACAATGCTCTGCGTATCCAGTGATCATGGAACTGTACATATCTTTGCACTCCAAGATACCAAACGCAATAAACAGTCCAGGTGATTTTTCCTGTTGCAATTATTTCTGTAAAACAGATTTTTAAACTAATAATTTAAGTTAACTTTTAACTTTAATTAAAACAGAGTTTTTTAGATTTCGAAGCAGTTGTACCTTTTGATGAGAGTCCAATTTAATTATCAATAATATGAAGCTATCGTTTCCGTAATAATGACGTTTGCGCAAGGAGATATTTTATATGTATAGTTGTGTTGACTGTTGATAAGTTTTGTTTCTTCTAGTTTGGCTCATGCTGGTTTCTTACCGAAGTATTTCAGCAGTAAATGGTCCTATGCTCGCTTCCAGGTGCCTTTTAATGGGAGATCTCCTGGTCCATGTATTTGTGCCTTTGGCAGTGATTCCACATCTGTGATAGGTGCATAATTCTTGCGCATTCAGCCTTTCAATACAAGTTTACAATTTTTATTTTATTAAATTTACAATAATTTTGTATGCCTAAATTTTTGAAGTGCTGGTATATATTATTGTAGAGTTGCATCCTGCGCTTGAACGCAGGAAGTGCCCACCTCCACTCACACTAGAGGGGAAGCCCGAAAACTGGGGAGATCAATAGTCTGGTATCACCAAAATAAAGTTATAGTGTTTTCTACGCATATATAGGCCGGTGTAACCTAGCCACACAGTACCAACTGTACACAATGGCAAAGAGTGTGGCATACACAATAACAGCTGACTAATACATAATAACGCTATTCCTATGGCTGAATCCCTAATGAGCAGAGCATTGGCGAACGCTACATTTGCGTGTTGATGCTTCAAGCAGACACAATTTAGATTAACAATTTTGGCGTGTTCATAATAGCGAAAACTGAGCGCGCACATTTCTGTACTGGGTACTCATTGTGGGAGAACGAGTGGTGCAACTGCTCCGAATCGGTTGTTGGTTCAAATCAGGGGCGTATCCAGCATGGTTGAAAGGGGGTTCCAGACTTAAATTTTACTAAAAGATGGAAGAATTTGCACTAAAGGTAACTAAAAACTTCAATTTCCTTCCAAAAGAGGGAGAATTCGGACCCCGTTCCCCACTCGTATACATTCAGTCTAAATTCAGATTTTTCAAAAACTTTTTCTTAGAACATAAAATTAGTATTATTGTTGTCTTCATTCAAAATTGATGAAAAACTAACGATCTGTGACAATTTAAGCGATTTTTGACTTACAACATTCCAAAATTTTGGTCCCCGTAAAGATCTGGGCCATTGTGAATCCCTGCTATATGGAAGCACTTAGTTATGAAGTGGTCAGCCGTTGTGGTGTGGATGATGCCCAGAAGCTGATTATGCTATTAGTATGACCAAGAGTTTATAATACCACTCAGACACTCCGCTCTTCCTAATAGAATAAGCTTGTAAGATGCTCGAAACATTTTGGCCGAAATCTCGGGAGGGTCTTCTCAGCGTGTAAGCATACAACGCTGACATTTTTAAAAAGGGGCTTTTTCGTCAAACTATACTATAACTGGAGCTGGGAAAATCGTACAGCAATAATTTTTATATCATTATGTTGCGTAGAACGAGATCTTTTTAACGATATAATAATTATATAGTTCGGTTTAGGCAATCCCTCATAAATTCAGCAACAACGTAAGGCATTTCTAAGAAATGATGAAATTCCCAGAATTTTCGTGACAGGGATGCTTTATGTTATGTACTTTTGGTAGTACCTACTCAAATAATTAAGTTTACATATGCACCAAAATTGACGATTGCAGATTAAAACGTCTCGGCGAATCAGAGTTGGCCAAAAATTAGTAAAATGCGACGATTTCTGGTTTTCTTAAAGTGAGAGTAAAAAGGGGGAGAAGCCCAGAGGTTGGAGTGATGTCGAGTGGAGGTAGATCCCATCCCTTCATTGTAGAAAGCACGGAGAGTTTATATTTTGTCTTTTAGTGATCTGTGCCGATGGAAGTTACTACAAATTCCTGTTCAATTCCAAGGGAGACTGCACCAGACAAACTTATGCTATGTTTTTGGATATGACTGACTAATAATTTAACATTGTCACAATGAATTGTGTCTTGTTTTCTTCAAGTAATTGCTGTGTACATACGTTATTATTTTACGTTATGCTATTGTGGGATGTTTTGTACTATTATCCCAGTCCTAACTTTTGATTTTTGACCAAATAACTTTAACATTTTGCATATTATGAGCATGTCGTAGGATCTTAACATATTTTAGGTTTTAGAAATTGGCATTCTGTATTCCCGCATACAAAATTTTAAAGCTATAGGTAAAGAAATTTAAAATTTGCTGGTGGAATAGCGCAAGAGATCCATTATATCTACAGAAGTAGTCGATAGTGTGATTTCTTGAATCTATGTTAAAAACTATATATCAGCAAAAAAACGAATTCTGTCTGTTAATATCGAGTGTGGTGTTTGCAAAATGTTGCCTACGTATTGAACTTGACGAGATTCAGTTTGCTATTTAGTATTTTGTTTCAACGTACTGGTAAACGTTAAAATGTCATAGCTAAAACAGTAGCGTTAGAGAGGAGCAAACAGGGATTTCGTTTGCTTATTGATCATCGCCCAAGAAAGTAATTTTCTCGAAAGGTAGTTTTGTAACTACATTTTTTTTGTAGTCTAGTTGCACGTTGTCTATATCCAGCCCTTTTATGTTTTTGTTTCCACTTTTTGTGAAACACCACTCTAGCAACTATTTGCAGTTGAAATCAGCAGGGGCGTGGCTTTAGAGACTAGCTTTATGGATTAAGATCTGGAATAAACTAATTTGCTTTGTCTAATTCGTTTAGTATTCAAGCTATGTTAGTAGTATTCTACTAATGTTATAGCGTCATTTCTTATCTAATTATTGTAAACTTAGCTTGTACATGATTTTGTTAAGCCTGATCCTTTTACTTTTACTCATTTTGCAGTACTAGTCATTTTGTACTGATACCATTATTTGTTCATCATAGTGTTATGTGTCTTAATTTTCTGGGTTCATGGTTTTAAATTAAAGTTTTGTTAATTTAACCCAAGCGAAAGTTGAGACATGAAGAAGCTCTTGCATTCTCTTGGACCTAAAATGCTAGTAAGGCTTAAAATTAGCAGTTTTGGAATTTTTGTGAATGTGCTGTTGGGACCAAGGGACCTAGTGCGGAATACCCAACTGTTTCTGACAATAGGTCTCATTAGCACGTCAACATCTTGAAAATGTTTCTTTGTTCCGTGTTTTCATGAACTTGCACCGGTTCGTCATCTTGTTGGCTATCAACTTATTGTCGAAGTACCTACTGTGTATATAAACCTTATTGTATTGTATTTATTTATGCTTTTTGTTGGTATGAAACTAGCATATGCAATGATAATAAAACGAATGCTGCGTCTGCTTTCTCTGAGCTTGATCTTTTGTAGTTTTATTAGCAATTTGATGTGAATTTGATGTGGCAATATTTAGGTATGTTGATGTTTATTAATATCATATCCATAGTTAGTTCTTATTAGTAAGATGGCCTCTCCGAAGGTTCTCTTACACACTTAGGCTTAGCGTTGATAAAAACTTGTCCGGGTTTTATGGTATGGGCGATGTACTACTAAAATTTGGTAACAAGAACTTGCAACGGACTGCTGAACTGAATTTTGCAGTTCCGTTTTTGTCTAATTTTGGCGTATTCTCACAAAGACAAGCAGGAAGGAAACTTTTTAATACAACTCAATTTAAGCGGAATTGACTTAGCTGAGTAGCCTAGCCGAGCTGTACGGTGTTCGCATCCGTCCATTGCCAGCAGCTGATAGCAGATTGATTGACAAAAGTAGCAGATTGATCCAGGAAGCTCGGCACAGGAGAGTGCGTGCGTGCGTAGTGCACTCTCCCCATTGTGCGATAATCAAAATGTAGCTTGAAAATTTAAACAGACCGGTAGCAACAGCGGAAAGCTTTAAAATGGGTGAACTGAACTTTACTTTGGAAGATATAAGCAGTTGTCTAAGTCTAATTCGAGGTGGTCGACAACTCGACAAGTTGAAGGTTCATTTGATAAAAGTTTAATTTGCTTTTATAGTTTATTTCTAAGTTTTATTTCAACGTTAAAAAGCATCTTTGAGATTGGAAATTTAAAACTTAAAATATTCCAATGAATTTTATAAACTAAGTTTTTGATGAGCTACCATCTTCCACACGTGGCAGATCGCATC
Source organism: Trissonchulus latispiculum (assembly GCA_030248195.1). Classification (NCBI taxonomy): domain Eukaryota; kingdom Metazoa; phylum Nematoda; class Enoplea; order Enoplida; family Ironidae; genus Trissonchulus; species Trissonchulus latispiculum. Next base: position 77,312 of record JASAND010020532.1, read on the forward strand.
TCCCTCTGAGATGTCTTCTCTTGTACCCAATATATAATAGCAAGAGTACATAATAACTAAGAGTGTGACAAGCGTCAAGCTCTTAGTTATTAGGCTTGGGGACATGATATGCACGATGACGGCTGACCCCCCCCCCACAAATTAGACCCATCACTTCAAAGAAATTAGCACGCTATGCTTGTGTGCTGAAGCTCGCAACAGACGCACATTGAACCAACTGAGTAGTTGTGGTTTCGAGCTTTAGAACGTATTCATAGCGTGCGAATTTCTTTGAAGTGATGGGTCTAATTTGTGGGGGGGTCAGCCGTTATCGTGCAGATCATGTCCACAAGCCTAATAACTAAGAGCTTGACGCTTGTCACACTCTTAGTTATTATGTACTCTTGATAATAGCATATAATGGAGCACTGAAAGTATGCTGCGTATTCCAAGTACACACTTTCTAATCGCTTGCTTATTTATGCTACACCTTACCGAATGTTCCTACAGTTTACACATATTCCAGTTACACAGATTAGAAATATGCGGCCGGGCCCGACCCAACACATTTTCCGGCCCGGCCTCCGCCTTGGGCCCGAAGCCCGCTACACAACCTTAGAAGTAGATGTAGATGGACAGAGGTTTGAACCGGGCTTTACACAAAAACTATGGTGGTCAGGCCCGGTACCCGGTGGTCAGGCCCCGGTACCGACCGGGGCCAAAAATTAGCAAAATTTTGTTAATTTTTGACATTTTTTGACCAAAATTTTGAATTTTCGAAAGTCAAAAAGTGTTACAAATAGTTTGTTTTCCCGCTGATATGAATGAAAACAACGATAGTAACGTTTGTATATCAAAAATTATTGCAAAATTTAAATTTTCAAGAAAATTTTTGAAAATTTTCAATTTGGACCCCCAATTTCTAGGCCCCGGCCCCGGCCCCGGCCCCGGTAGTGGCGGCCCCGGTGCATCTCTTCTACACGATACTAAGGGTCTTCGAGACAGTACCCACAATTTAGAGCAGTTTGAACCCTGCAATGCCGATGACAGCTTAGTGCACCCATTCTGAGGCCGCTCAGGTTGCATGGGTCCTCCACCCGGCTAGATTCTCAGGGTGTTGAATTGCTGCATATTGTATATTGATGAAATTGAAAGAAATATTTTCCACTGCAGCAGATCTAACGCAAAAAAATTGCGGCCTGAGGTGGGGTGGGCCTGAATTGTCTTGATAACGTTACTGCTGTTTGGCAGCTGCATTTGTTTGCTCTCTTATTACAGAGATGCTCACCAGCAGATGAGAATGACAAGATGCCCATGGTATCTGTGATGTCGGCCAGCGTTAACGCCATTGCCGGAACCAGCAGGTTTGTCTTGTGTTTCGTTTATCAGTTATTATTTAGTGAATAGCTCAAGATGAGTATGTTTTGTGAAGGATCTGTTCATTGTAAATGTATGCAGTAGTTACAAAACGCCAATTTGAACCTTTGCTGGCATTTTTACAAATGAAGTCCGATCGAAAGGCTTTTGATACGAATTGAACTGCAGTGAACACTACCATAGCCAGAAAAAATTTCGAGGCGGGGATATCCAAAGTTTATTGAATATCTGCTATGATCATAATTGATGGCAGCAAATTTCAAGTGTACTTTAGTGTTTTTGTTGCAGTTTTCTGTAAAGTCGGCTACGCAAGTACCTACTTTAACAGGGGGGGGGGGGTATTGGGGGGGGGGGGGTGGAACGGGGCCTCTCAAAAAATGGAGGTTCTGGACAAGGGCTAGCAAAATCAGGGCCAAGGGACAAGGGACAGTGCCAGAGAAGGAAGGTCAAACATTAAAATGGCTGTAAAATAGCTGATGTTTCGCTAATTTCGCTTAAAATTTGCAAAAATTGAACTTTTTCAAGACAATTTTCTGCTGGCACCCTCCCCCCAAATTTAAGGTACGGTACAAGGGCAGCTAAAATTTGGCCTAAAACAGGTACAGGCCCCTCAGGAATCGGTATCCTTGTTAATGTATGAGTACCATGGTTTTGAAAAATTTACTTGCACTGTTACTGTGCTATAACAGTTTTAATGCCGGAAGAGTAGTTGGAAATCGGCAGTCAAATTTGCGTATATTAGGTGTGGGACCTGTGGTATTTTCGCGTTTTTGGTCTGCCTCATGTTAACGGTTTAAGGGAAAGGGTCGCTTTGGGTCAAAATTAATAGTCACTGATTTCGCTCATTTCGCACAAAAATGCGACGCTCAACAAGAACTGTACCAGAAGGGTTATTTGCTCTCTATGGCATGTCCTAAACTATGTGCAAAGTTGGAACGCTGTATCCTGCATACAGCGAAACAATTTTCTGCCACAAGCTTTTTAACCTAGATAACTTCTTCATTTTCCTATGTTTATCACATGTCAAAGCCACCTTTGAATGACTGTACGGAACGATAGAAGCAATATTATGCAAAACGCGCTTGTCTTTAAAAGCGACTCCCCCCGAGATAATTTGTGAATTTTGGGGAAGATTTTTTGTTGCTTGTTGCTTGTTAATTCTTACTTTCTAATTTTTCGTTGTGACAGTGTTGAGTTTTATTTTAGATCGCTAGGATTTGGCTGTATCAGATTTATCCACTGCAGCCCGATTTTAGAGTAAGCCATTGTTGTGTGGATTTATTCAATACATTTCTGTAAGGAAAGGTGCAAGTTGTTGTGGTTTAACTTGAAAAATAAAGAAAAAACGAGAAGAAATAGAAACTGTCGTGGTGTTTGTCTTATCGTTGGAACTTCAATTTAGTTTTGTTATTTCAGGGCTGATCCTTTGAAGAAACAGCGAAGAACAGATCCTATGGTTGCCGTTCGACGATTTGAGAGAAAACAGCAGCTTTTAGAACGGACTATTTATGAATACAAAAAATATGAGAAAAAGTTGAAACCGTTGGATGAGATGCAGCTTCCCCTGAAAGTTATGGATGAGATGGTGTAAGAAGAAGTCAGCGTACTCTTTAAGGTTTTTTAACAAACAGTGAGTAACCGTTTTGGCTCCCTTGGGCCAAAGGAAAGAATCCTTCTGGCTCCTTTGTGCCATATAACCATATTTGACTGTTTCATTGTATGAGACTTGCAGCAGGGAACCGGATCAGTTCGGGTCACTTTTTGAACCGGGTCAACGGATGGAGAGCTTCGATCGGTCTTGACCCTGTTTTCTTAATTTCCACATTTAAGAAATTTTTTGGTTTAAATTAAAACTTTAGGTCTGATTTCTATATGATGCTGATACATAATCTGCATTTGCTAAGGTAACTTGCATTTCAGAATTTTTGCAGGTTGAGGTATAAACTTTTAAGATAGTCTCCAGCAGAATATTATTTATTTTCATCGATTCCGTGATTGTTGCATTGCATAGATCTGATCAGAACTAGCTTGTTTTCAAATTATAACTAATCAAATTACGCAATTGAGATAAAAGCCAAAGGTTAGAAGTCTCTAGCTGTCTTCTGTCCTATTTTTGCTTTGTTTCTTTGTTCTGTTTTTAAATATATACTCACGCTAGAGTGTGCAATATTTTGAATATTCGTAACTTAACTATTACCAATCAAGCTAAACCTGCTAACTTGTTAATTTCGACAGCCCATTTCCACTTTCCCGTTTACAAATTGCTGCAGTCTTATTTAATTGTTTATAAAACCTTTTAATGTTCACCATAGTCATTCTATTTGGGGGTGGTGAAAAGCATGGAAGTAAAAAATTTGGTTGTGTTTAGGCAACACCTAAAGTTTTTAGGCCTTTTTGACTTTTTGGAAAATCGGAATTGCCCGACAAGGTCTAAGTGATCCGGTTCCATCTCCGTAGACTTGGTTCTTGCAAGAGCAGTTTAGCATCACCGATTAGTGTCCAGACTATTTGACAAATCTCTTACTCTATCTGGAAATTGAAATTCATTGTTGTACAGTTTATAGCATGTAGTATTTGCAATCAGAGCGGTTGATATGCCAAGAAAACGAAAACAAACCAAATTAACCTGTTTGGGTTATTTGTAAGAGATCAGAATTTACTGTGTGTATAAATTAAATTTGCTTTTGTGGTTTTAGGGAGTGACGTCGACCACCAACTGTGCTCAGAATTTGATGAAAGCGAACGCCGTGCTTGGCTCGCAAAAGAGTGGGCAGGTATCGTATATTACGTATTGTTGGGTAACTCGTTCTCTGGTGAGGACTAAGGCATGCTGTTGGAATTGGTTTACATTATCTGTCTACTCTAGGATCTAGTATGAAGAAGCGAAAAATTGGTGAACGAAAGACAAATCGTTGTGGATAGTGTGTTCCACCTTTGTTTGGTCTTTTCATATACCAAATACGTGCTTGTTTCTCCCATGACCTCTCGAGATTTGCAACTGTATTCCTGCTTTGAGGAAGATCCAGCGAATCCTTGTTTTCTCTATATACTCTCCGCTGAAGCTAAAACTGGAGCTTCCTTTCCTTGCTTATTTTGTTTTCAATTCTACCACGAACCTAGCAAACCGAAAAGCCGTCTCTTATAAGTGACACTGCTCTCATGTCTACCATGATATTTTCCATTTTTGGGTTCCTATTGGAGCTGATTAATTAAAATTTGAATTTGGGAAATGATGATAAATTAATGTGGCCATATTTGACATTTGTTGACTATACTCATTATAATTGTAGAGTGAAATCGGTGGATAGTGTGCGTAGATCAAAGCAGATTCGAAATATGCTGATGTCCCAGAATAGAGCCTTAAAATCTAGAGAAAATTATCCGAAGCTCTCAATCAAGCTGCAGTTCCAGTATGTTTGGAAAATTTGGTATTACTTGTAGTGAGTGTTGGAACAGAAGTATGAAGTGGAATTGTTGATGTTGATACAATATTAACATGACACTGCGCTAGCCTACCTACAGTGCTACATTTTTAAGAGTCCGCTTACAATGCCGGTTTACCTGATGCGTAAAATGTTGATCGAATAGGAAAAGTGACAATTTTCGCAGGTGTTTGAAACTAATTCAGGACTGCCAACCCTGCTGATTTACAGTAGTTGCACCTCGTCATTGTGCTAGGCTTGGAATTGGGAAACTTTTCCCAGGGTAAACTTTAACAAACTCAGAACTGCTGAGGTTTAATTAGCCATTTTGAAGTCCTCAGTAAGTATTTGTTCCCTCCATTTGGCCGATGAACTGTCGTGAGGTTATAGTGAGTTGTTTTATTCCCTGGGACTGGAACTTGTCGACTGATGACGAGAGTAGAAGCTGACGTTTATTTTTGTACTCTTCACTGTACTGTATTGTTGTTTTAGCTGGACGAAAGCTGGTTTGGGAAAAGAAATTCGTGGTCCTATGCAAACACCCCCTATTGATAATTATGAAGATCCCGATGGCGATTATGTTGATACGACTCGAAAATGGGAATAATTTTTGTTTTTGTGTTTTGCTGTAATTGAGTCTGTGTGTCTATTATTCTCTGTAGTAAAATATCTGTGTTCACCTATAATATAGAGGTCCAAAGTGTGTTTTTGTGTTGCTTGGCTTGGCGTAATGTTGTATGAGGCCTTAAACTTAAAACTTTGTATCTATCAG